>SRPY01001006.1:0-10348 GCA_018360145.1 Claviceps africana
GGCCTCCGCAGCTGGCCGGCGGCGAGGGCGTCGAGCGAGCCGGGCAGCCTGTGCTCGACCCAGCGCTGCACCTTGGCGCAGAGGGCCTTGTAGGCGTCGCGGGCTTCGGCCTCGGTGAGGTCCTGCCGCGGCAGCTGCAGGCGGAAGATGTGGTCGCCGGCATCGTGGAGGCTGCGGTCCTTGGTGCGCAGCTGGGCCTTGATGTCGAGCGTCTCGCGCGCGAGTTGGTCGAGGCGCTTGCGCAGGCGGTCGTTTTCGGCCTCGGCGGTTTCGAGCTCGTGCTGGCGGCAGTCGAGGACGGTTTCGGTGAAGAGGCGGAGGGCTCGTTCCTCTCGGAGCTGGTCCTGCAGGGACTTGGGGTCGGCGGGTTGGTGGTCGGAGACGGGCGAGGGAGGCGAGGGAGGCGAGGGAGGCGAGGCGTCTTGCGCCATTTGGTTTTGCCGGCGGACAAGACGTTTGCTTTCTCTCTCTGCGTGTTGGTTGTTGTGGCTTCCTTGTTCAAGACATCTGGGCCTGGGGACAAAGAAGGAGCGCAGGATAAAAGAAAGGCACCGTCATTGCTTCCCGGCGCATTTTCTGTCAGCCGCGTCTCGTGCGTCTCGTGCAAAGGGACATACATACATACATGTTATGTACATGCTTGCTTATGTACTTACATGTATGTACATGTCTCGGCACGGCACGCTGGGCCGCGACGGGGAAACCGTCTTCCTTCTTGGCAGGGGAGGCGTGCGTCCAAGGTCGGTCGCGGAGCTGGGCAGCAAGACGAGCAAGGAGGAGACACTCTTTGCCCTTTGCCCTTTGCCCTTTGCCCCTTGCCCCTTTCGGCCTTGTTTCGTCGTTTCCGACCGTCTTCGTCTTCCTTGTATGTTTGTTGTCTTGTCGTCTTGTTGCGTCACCCTCGGTTCGTCTCCGGTCGGCTGCAGCCACAACACACGACAATCGGGCCAGCGGCCCAATGAATCCCATGGAAGGTCTCGTAGAAGCGGCCCCTCGCCCCGGGCGACGGAGCTGTGTTGTTCTCGGCTGCTTCTTGGGCAGCAATGCGGCCATGGTGCGATGCGGCGATGCTGCGTTGCTGCGTTGCTGCGTGCGTCGGCCCACCGCCTTGGGCCTCCGGCGGCGGTCAGATGTGAATCGTGATGTGACGGATTTGCATAAAAACGACAGAAGATGTCATGCACAGCGCTCGCAATGGGGCAGGTTGGTGTCTTGCTTGGGCTGCGACTGCACGCAATTCGTGGCCCTTTTTTTTTTTTTTTTTTTTTTTTTTTTTTTGTGATCATCATCATCATCGTTTTTTTTTTCCCATTTGTTTTGTTTTACATGTATACTATTTTTTTTTTATTTTTCCCCTCCTGTTCACGTCTTGCGGCCTGGTCGGTCTCGTTGGGCCGTGGGCACGCAAAAGGAGCCGCAACAACCACTCAATCACCTCGTCGGCCACGCAACGATCCAATTCATCCGCCCATCAAAACCATCGCGCGCCTCCCTCGTGACCCCTAATGGCGTGAAAAAAGAAAAAAAGAAAGAAAAAAGAACGAGCAGTCGAGGCTGATGACCCGGAGACACTCATAAACGCCCTGCACCAGAGTCCTCCTCGTTTGTGCCCTGTTCCCCCGTTCTGTTCCTATTCATTCTCTTGTTTGTTTTCTACCATGACCTTGGGGAATACTCCCTCTCTAGAAAACCAAAAAAAAATACAAGAGCTCCATTTGCGCCGCCCTGTCCCCTGGTGTGATAGTTTCGTGAGCAAAAATGGGCGACCGCAGAATCATCGTCTCCATTGATTTTGGGACCACGTACTCTGGGGTAGCCTGGTCGGAAACGAGCCGGGTGAGTCAAAAGAAAGCGCGACAAACACCAAGACTAGCTCCTTTTCCCCGTACCCAGCCCTAGCCTCGCGAAAAACGGTCGCCTCGTTTCTTTTGTCTGCGGCCCCCACCCCTCTCTCGCTCTCTCTTTTTCGCTCTCTCTTTTTCGCTCTCTCTCTCGCTCCCTCTCTCGCATCCATCCACGCACTTCCTCCGCATCACCCTTGGTCCTCCTCCTCCCCCATCAACTCCGTTAACATGCCTTCTCTCCTCTCCAGCCCGACGTCCAACACGTCATCTCGACATGGCCGGCCCCCGACGGCCCCCGAAGCAGCCTCAAAGTGCCGACGGAGCTGCGAAAGCTCGCCACGGGATGGCAGTGGGGGTTCCAGATCCCCGACAACGCCAAGCGCCACCGCTTCTTCAAGCTGAAGCTCGACGAGCCCGACACGCCCAACAGCGACGGCGACACGCCCTTGCAGCTCACCAAGATCTACCTCTCCTGCCTTCACGACCACTTCATGCGCATCCTCGAGGACAAGCTGTCGTCGGCCGTGGCGCACGCCACCCCCATGGACTTTGTCGTCACCGTCCCCGCCATCTGGTCCAACACGGCCAAGCAGGCGACGGAGCGCGCCGCCGCCATGGCCGGCTTCTGCGGCCATCGCAGGATCCATCTCATCTCAGAGCCAGTGCGTCGAGAAAACATGCCCCCCGTGATGCGTGTCCATGCCCTTTTTCCTTCTTCCTCCTCGGCTCACGAAGACCCCCTCCCGTGACAACCGCCCGTGACAACCGCCCTGACAACCGCCCTCCAAGGAAGCAGCAGCGCTGTACACCATCAAACGCCTCGGATCCTCCGTCCTCAAGCCGGGCAACAAGTTTGTCATTTGCGACGCCGGCGGCGGGACCGTCGATCTCATCTCGTACGAGGTGTCGGCCGCCGACAGCCGCGCCGTCAAGGAGGTCACCGAGGGCACGGGCGGCAGGTGCGGTTCGGCCATGCTGAACAGGAGATTTCGGCGATTTCTGAAGCAGACGCATGGGGAAAAGTACTGGACGAATGAAAGGCTGGTGCTGGCCATGGCCGAGTTTGAGGCTGTGAGTGTTTTTTTTTTTTTTTTTTTTTTTTTTTTTTTTTTTTTTTTTTTTTACCGCCGTCCTTTTTCCCCTTCGTTTTGCCCCCTTTCGCCCCTTTTTTCTTTCTTTTCTTTTCTTTTTTTTTTGTAATTTCCTCTTCTTTCTTATTTTATATAGAAAAACAAAACTCACCAAACCAGTACAAAAAGGAATTCTCCAAAAAGGCCGACCCTCTCACCCTTCGCGTCCACGAGTCCCTCGGCCTCCACCGCAACCGCTTCACCATCTCGCGCCATGACATGACGACGCGCATCTTTGGCCCCATCACAAAGGACATCATCTGCCTCGTGCGGGAGCAAATGGCCATGGTCGGCGACAACGTCGCCGCCGTCGTCCTCGTCGGCGGCTTCGGCCAGAGCGCCTTCCTCCGCGCCGAAATCCAGGCCGCGCTGCCCAAGGGCCTCCCCGTGCTGCAGCCCAAGAATGGCTGGATTGCCGTCGTCAAGGGCGCGGCGATACACGGGCTGGGCTACTACCATCCGAGCTTGGCGACGATACGCGTCACGTCGAGGATCGCGCGACGGTCGTACGGGGCGTGCCTGCTTACGCCGTACGACATGATGCGGCACGATCCCAAGGAGGCGTGAGTTGTGTGCTTGCTTCTTCCCTTCCCTTCTCTCTTGCATGCTGACCTACAACAGGACGTGGTCCGCCAAAGAAGGCGAGATGGTGGTGTCCGAAATCTGTTGGTTTATAAAAAAGGTTCGTTGCTCCTCGTTGACACTCAACACGACACGGCCAGCCATTCTCTCCACTCGCCTCTTTGCTCACTGCCCGCCCAGGGCCAATCCTACCCAGAAGGCCTCTTCGCCGCCATCGACTACGCAATCGACATCCCCGTCGGGTCCGGCCCCACGCCGCAGACCGACATCGAAATCCTGTGCAACGATGACGACCAGCCCCCCGTGCACTGCAACGCGCGCACCGGGTGCATCGCCCGCCTCTCTCTCAACCTGGACCGCATCCCCCCGTCGACGCTGCAGGCCGCGGGCGTCACGCGCATCGGCGGCCACCGCTACCACTGCCTCACGGGCGCCATCGAGGCGAGCTACGGCTCCGCCATGATCACGTACAAGATCAAGCTGGGAGGTACGTCTGGCATCCCGGGCCCCAGCACGTCCTGCGTTCCCCGCCCCCCCATCTCCTCAGGACCTCGTGCCAGCGCGCGCCTCTGACTCGTTTTTTTCTTCTCAGGCGTCACGCACGACGCGCTTACCGTGCGGTACGAACAGGGGGGGATGTGACGGGGCCGGAGTGGAAGTGAAACGGAAATCCGGCCGTCGAAACGAGAGGGACCGCCCTGGGGGTGCATCGTGCAAGAGGTGCTTGGTAGATGGTTCTCAACGGCTCTCGTGTCCGGGGCATCTCGGACGCAAAAATGACGGTATCGCACATGCCGAGCTGTATATTCATCGCACGTCATCTCAAACGTACAAACCCATCCATCATGACGGCCCTTCCCGCCTCAGTTCTTGGACCCCCGACCCCCCTGCCCGACATCATCGCCAATCTTGATGCCCTGACTCCGCCCCCCACTCGCGTTCACGCCCGGCGCCCCCGCGCCGTGTTCGTCGATGCCCTCGGGCAGGTCGGCCGTCTTGTCTGCGCGGGGCACCTTGTCGGTCTGGGGGGGTTAGTTGGAGGGAGGGAGGGAGAATGAAAGAATCGGGGGTCGTACCTCGGGCTTGCCCGTTCCGTGCGCAATTTCGCGTCCGAACTTGTCGAATGGGCCGTTGTGGCTTGAGCCGTCTCCTTGGCGGGGCATGGTGAATTGGTAGTTTTTGTGTGAGTTGTGTGAATTGGTAGTCTTGGTTTTGTGTGAGTGGTGTGAGTTGTGTGTCGTCTGTTATATGTTGTGCGTATATTCTTCAACACCTCGATGCATCCATTCAACTCGATCAAAGCTTACCCGGCCAGCACCTACACCCTACGTCATCCGGGCATAACGGCGGGAACCTGGTGGGTCCCGACGCCAGAAGCTCTGTTGCCATATCCCTTTGATGCGCATAAGGCTACACCGAAGTACCCCCCGCTTTTCTTCAGCCCCTTATTAGGCTAAAAATCAGTGACTCTCTAGTACTTTTTAAAACATAATGCACTAGATAGGTTGTAAGATATACAATATAGCGCTTTGTAACTTAAAGAATTGCTAGGACTTTAATTATAGTGTAAATTAGTGTATATATAAGGTACCTTTTATATAGACGTTTTTATTGGATAATGATGTGGGCCGGTACCCGAAATGTAGCCTTATGCGCATCAAAGGGATAAGGGTACCTACCAGCGCTGATTAATGTGATGTGGTCACATCCGTTTTTTTAGTGCAACAAGCTCGCCCGAAGCACCGAGTGGGGCGGACGCGGAGCTACTTCTCCTGGCTGCATGTACAGTGGGTCGCGTTCCATTCCAAAACGCTGTGCACCAGAATTTCCATGGCAACATGTTGGGAAGTAGTACCTCAACGTACTGTACATGTACAGTACGTGCAATGTACTGTGGGCGGGGTTCGTCGTTCTGTTGAGTGAGGCGCCAATTTCGATGCGCAAGCTCGGCCAGAGTACACGCGACAGGTACGAAGAGCAACGGCCTCACGCATCACGCATCACGCATCACGCATCACGCCGGGCACGCGGAACATTTTCGTCATGGACAAGTTTCGGCTAGCTCGCTGCTCAGCTGTCCGTCGCGCTCGCGAGGGCCAGGGCACTAAACCTCAAATCCTCCCCCTCCCTCTCGAGAAACTTCAAGATGCCCAAGCTCAAGGCCTTGTCGCTCAGCATATCCTCGCCCTCGTCCAGCTCGCCCCTCCGGATGGGCCCCTTGCGCC
This sequence comes from Claviceps africana, assembly GCA_018360145.1. Classification (NCBI taxonomy): domain Eukaryota; kingdom Fungi; phylum Ascomycota; class Sordariomycetes; order Hypocreales; family Clavicipitaceae; genus Claviceps; species Claviceps africana. The sequence continues at coordinate 5,782 of SRPY01001006.1, forward strand.
GGCCGTCCAGCTCCCACAGCGCCCCATCGCCGCCCTTGACAAAACACACGTAGTGCAGATCCACGTCGTCGTGCGCGTCCGGCGCCGAGGTGGCGCCCCGGGACGCCACCTCCTTGTGCGCGACCGCCAAGGCCGGTGTCTTCTCGAGCAGGCCGGCCCGCTCGCGCGGGGGGAGCGGCATCGACTTGCGGATGAGCTCGTCGAGAATGCTCCCCTGTTCTGTTTGGCAGGACACGTCAGTGAGAACCACGTCGGAATCGTTCTTTCTTCTTTCTTTCTTTCATTTTATATATATATTTTATATATATTTTAATTTATTATTACCATTATTCAGCCCTGGTGACAAGACGTACCGATAAAGTTTCGGGCCGGCCCATTGGACGCGGCGTGCAGCAGACCCATCAGCCCGCAGGCGTTCTTGATGGTCTGCCTCCACCAGACGACGGGCTCCTGCTCGCCAGCGCCAGCGTACTCGTCGACCGTGTTGTCCTCGGCCATGCGGTGGCTCTCGTAGACGGCGCTGACGGGGAAGACGAGCAGCAGGGCGAGGGCGGGGCGCGTGATGAAGGACAGCATTTCCGGGTCGGTGAGGGAGTAGACGTCGTGCAGGGCGAGGGCGGGCGAGACGCCGAGCTTGTGGATGAGGGACGTCATGAGCCCGGGGTTGGCCTCGAGGGGGATGAAGGCCGGGGCGCCGGGGTCGGGGTCAGGGTTGGTGGTGGCCGACATGGTGGTTGTCGTGATGGAGGATGGAGGTTGGAAGATGGAAGATGGAAGATGGAGGTTGGAAGATGGAAGATAAAGGTTGGAAGATGGAGGTTGGAAGATGGAGGATGCAGGATGCAGGTTTCAAAAGTGTCGAGAGCCGACGCGACGCGTTTGCGTTTGCCATGTCGTCCATCGCCGACTTCGGCTGCGGCATGTCGCGGCCCGCGCCTGCCTGCTTGGGCGGGCGCGCGGGAGTGCTCCCACTATGACGTAAGAGTGGAGAACCTTGCCGGGCCATGCTCCTCGCAAAGGACGAGCACAACGGCCATACTTCCGCAACAAGGCTCTCAAAGCTCTTCGGGCTCTGCTCACGAGTATCCATCCTGAGCGCCCATGAAGACGCACACACGCCCGACAACGGACAAGCCCCTCCCCCCGACGCTGTGCTTTGTTTTTTATTCTTCTTTCCTAGACCCGCCCGCACCCTCCCCGATACAGCAAACAAAGTCAAAGTCCGATCCGAACCGCCACCCGCCTCCAGCCAGAGCCGTCGACGGTTCGAAGACCACGCAGCTGAATACCCTCAGCCGCACGGGGACTCCCCTTCCGAGATGACCGTACGACGTGACACGTCGGACATGCTCAGCGATTCGGATGGCCACGCCGGCTGTCACAGGACCGGGGGCCCGCGTGCACGTGGATGGTGCCGTCGGTGTCGTGGGATAAATAGCCGACCAGTCCTGATGCCGTGGTTGTCTTGCGGGCCATTGTGCTGATGTATGCTTTGTATTCGGGGCTTCGTCCGATCTCCTAAGCAACCAGCAAACAACAACACACGAAGAAGAAGAAGAAGAAGAAAACGCCTTTGAGTCAAAGAAACACGCAAGGAAATATCCGCCCAAAAAAAACCATGCCCAACATGCAAGTCTTCCTCCTCGTCCTTGCTACCGCCCTCGGCCTCGCGACCCCAACCCCGGCCACGGACCTTAACGACCTCAGCCCGCGCTGCGTCGGCCAGTCTCAGTCCTGCGCCGACGGAACGCCCTGCTGCGCCAACCTCTTCTGCAGCTGGCCAAGAAGCATTTGCATCGGCTGCGGCACCCAGGACGCCAACTGCGGCAACGCGGTGCCCTGCTGCGCGGGCCTCTACTGCAGCTGGCCCTCCTCGCGGTGCGTGCCGTGGCGTGCTGCGCAGGGTCAACATGCGACGCCCTGAGTGCGGTCTGCAAGTAGGAGGAGGAGCGGACGTGATCGGGTGGTGGTGGCAAGGGGGGCGGAGGAGGAGGAGGGAGGAGGGGATTCTCCGTGACGGCGGCGGATGGCAGGAGGACAAAGACGTGGGTATCTGGACGTAGGAATTAGTCCCCCCCCCCCCCCCTTTTGTGACGTAGACCTGGAAATGTACAGCGAGACGGGATGGGGAAATACAAAAGATGGCTCTCGACGTGTCATGCTAAATAAGCAGGCGTGCGAACAATGTTCCCCCTGCGCTTCGTGGTACAAAATTCTGCCCTTTTCCTCCCTCTCGTTCCTGATGAGCAGAACCGGACCAGCACCCCGTTGCGTTGCGTTGCGTTTTGCACCTCCATCGACCATTGCGTCTTGCCCTGTCCCTCGCGACGGGAGCAAGAGAAAACAACAGGCACCGGGCCGGGCCGGGCCGGGCCGGGGAGCCAGTTCATGCCTTGGCAGAGCGGCCCGCGCGACGTCCTCGGGTCCGTGGCGCTGGCTTCTCGTCGGCGGACTCGGGCTCTGGGTCGACGGCGGCTTTCACGGCGGACGCCCGCTTGCCCTTGGCCGGGATCTTGGGGGCGGCGGCTTTTGCGCTGGCCTTGGGCTTGGCTCTGGACTTTTTGGGCGCGGCTTTCTCCTCGAGAGCACTCTGCTCGTCGTCGTCCTCTTCTTCCTGCTCGTCCTCCTCACTTTCATCCTTGACGACAGCCCTTCTGCCCCGAGAGTGTGTCACGGGCGCAGGCCTATCTGCCTTGGCGTTTTTCGCCGTCTTGACCGTCTTGGCCGTCTTTATCTTCTTGGCCTCGGGCTCCTCATCTTCGTCCCCGTCATCGGTCTTCCTGCGGCCGCGCTTGGCCGGCTTGGTGGGCTTTGCGTCCCCCGACTTCTACCTCTCGTCACCTCTCGTCAGCGACTGCGCCGGAGGCGACACGGCGACCCGGAAAACGCACCTCGGACTCGGACTCGGCGGCGGCCGCCTTTGCCGCCTTTTGCTTGGCAGTCAAGTGGATCCCCTTTTCGCCGGGACGGTTCTTTTCAGGGTCCTGCTGTCGTCTTAGCACACCGCCACCATCATGGTCACGACAAGACGTACGCCCTTGAAATCCTCGGCATCGATGTGGGCCTGCTTCACGCAGCGACGAATCTTTTCTTGGACGTGCGCATCCCTGGGGCGGTGTGTTAGTTGGACGGTTGTCTTGGAAAGGGAAAGAGGAGAAAGGAAAAAAAAAAAAAAAAAAAAAAAAAAAAAAAAAAAAAAAAAAAAAAAAAAAAAAAAAAAAAAAAAAAAAAAAAAAAAGAGCGACGGGTGTCAACGTACGTCAGTTCGTCGTATCCGTCTATAACGTCAAAGTCCCACTCGCCATCGCCCTTGTCGCATTCGTCCTTTAAGTTCTGCAGCTGCGATCCGGACACACAGCCCCTAGGGATAAAAAGAAGCGTCAGTGGCGACTCCAGGCAAAGATGGAAGATGATTTATTTTTCCCAAGGAAAAAAAAGAAAAAGAAAAAGACAGGGAAAAGGAAAAGGAAAAGAAGAGAAGAGAAAAGAAAAGCAAGCCAAGTCCACGCAAACGCCTACCAGTGCTTCCACGCCCAGCTCCCATGCTCCTGAATCTCGACCCAGGTGCCGAAGCGGATCTCGCCCTTTGTGATCTTGACCTTTTCTCTGCTGCAGACGCTGTCCTTGCAGCCGGCCCTGTTGTTGGGGGAGATTTCTGCGCGGCGAGTGTCAGCGAGGAGGGCGACGACGGGGAGGGTGACGGCGAGGATGGCCGTGGCGCTTACCGACTCGGTACTGAGGCATGGTGCGGGATGCAGACGATGCTGGCGACGATGCTGGCGATGCCGTGCCGTGCCGTGCCGTGCCTTGCAAGGTGAGTTGAGTTGAGTTGAGCTGAGTTGTCCGGCTCGTCGAGCCCGTCGATGCGGCCTCGGGCAGCTTCGACGTGCGAGGCGCTGGAGGCGCTGGAGGCCCGGCCACAGTGGACCAGGTCTGCTGTGCGGCGCTGTGCGGCGCTGTGCCGGGCGGTCTGGTGACCCTGTGTTGACCCTGTGCCGCCCGCCGGCCACCTGTTCGCGTCGCGTCGCGCCGCCTCTGCTCCGTCCAGTCCACGTTGCCCTTTGCCCAGTGCCTTCCTTCTTTGTCCGGCCGTCGGGACATGAATCATCGTCGTCTCGCCTCACCCGTCACCCGTCACCCGTCACCCGTCACCTCCCACCGAAAGCCAGCCATCAACCCTTCAGCGCGTCACGCCAGCATCTTCTTGTAGAGTCTTCCCTTCCTACATGGTCAGTCAGATGGTCAGAATCACCTGCGCACGTCGGTAAAGGATGTGCCGTGCATCCTTGCATGTTTCTCTGGGCTGGCCGGACCACATTCCTACATCTATTGCCATACGTTTTTCGTCCACATGATGCCCTTCATTTCCTGTATTTTCATTCCCGCCTATTGCCATCCGTCTTTCCATTCACATGATGCCATCCCATTTCCGTTCCCACGTAATGCCTTCCGTCGCCCTTGCCACATGGTGCCATCATCTAGTATACAATTTAACAAACTAAATCTCGAGAGACGGGGAGGAAAAAAAAAAAAAAAAAAAAAAAAAAAAAAAAAAAAAAAAAAAAAA
>SRPY01001007.1:0-10311 GCA_018360145.1 Claviceps africana
ACTTAACTTTAATAAGCTAGCTATATTTTTTATAAAATAGCTTATTAATATATAAAGACTGCCTTAATTTATTTTAGTTTATTATTTATAAAAGTAATAAAACTAAAACCTTTAAAAAGGTAAGGCTTTTTTAATATTATACTATAACTATTATATACCTTTATTAAGCTTTAAAAAGAAAACATATAATTAATAAATAAAGCTTTAAAGAAAAAAGATATAATTTATAAATAAAGCTTTAAAGAGAAAAAATATAAATTTATAAGTAAAGCTTTAAAGAAGAAAGAGGTATATCTTTAAGGCTAATTTATATTAAAAATAATATAAAACTATAATAAGGCTTTAAAGAAGAAAGTAATACACTACCTCCTTTAATACTATATTATACTATTATTACTAAACCCTTAACTCTTTACTATATTATTTTAATATTATAAACTATACTATATACCCTTTAATAATATTAGCTAAGATAAGCTAATTATATATTAACTTTTATAGTAAATAACTACTTAAGGCTATATTAGCCTTAAAGTAGTTACTCTATAGTAGTATATAGGTTTTTCTCCTTACCCTAAGGTTTTTTCTATATAGATTAAGTAGCAGAGGTATTAAATACTAGGCTAGAAACAGCCTAGCTAGCGTAAATAAATAAATAAATAAATATAATTAATAAAGAATCCTTAAATAATAATATTAAATATATATTAATTTAGTATTATATTTAAGCTAAAGGTAGTTTAAACTTATTTTATATTTTTAATATAAAGTTAAGCTATATTTTTAAAGATAATAACTATATTATTACTATAAAGGCGTTTTATAGCTATAATAATATCTTTATTTATAGCTTAATTTATAGTATTAATAATATTTATTAAGCTATATTATTTAACTACTTTATTAATTAAATTACCTTTAATAATAATCTCTTTATAAATATAAAGTAATACTACTATAAAAGTAGCTAAATAAATATATTTATTAATTATTAAAATAATACTATTAGCTATAATTTTAGCTTATATTATAGCTAATATAAATTTAAATTAAATAGCCTTTTTAATTATTTATTTAACTATTACTTTAAGGTTAGTAATTATAATTAATTTTTTAAGGTTTAATATAAAGTTAATAAATTACTTATAATAAGCTTATATTATTTTTATATTAATAATATATAAAGTAACCTTTTAAACTTCTTTTAATAAAAAAATTAGTATAAGCTTAGTAATTTTATTATATTTCTTTTATAAATAAGCTAGTATTTAATTTTAAGCTATATTAACTATAATATTAATTTAGTTTTTTATTATAAACTTATTATAATAAATAAAAAAATTATAATAACTTTATAAAAAGCTATAGTTCTTTATATTAATATTTATTATTATTATATTACTTACTATATTTATACTTTAAGTTTAATATATTATTATAAAAAAAGGTAAATAAATATAGGAAAACTTTTTATTAGCTATTTAAGTTAACTTAAGTTAATTCTATAGCGCTATTATAGTGTAAGCAAAATTATAAAAGTTTTTTTTTAATTTAAAATGTTATTTATAAAAAAGTAAGTTAATATACTTTATTAAAAAAAGATATTTAATAATAATCCTAATTTAACTTAAAAGTATAATAATTTAATTAATATAATTTACTTACTTCCTTAATATTTAAATTTATTATAAACTTTAATAAAAAGCTTTTTAATTAAAACTTACTATAAAGCTAATATAATAATAACTTACTTTTATTATACTTTTTATATTTATTTAAAGCTATTTATTATATAAATTTTAATTCCTTTATATTTAAATTATTTAAAGCTTTATTATATATAATATAAGCTTATATTATACTTTAATTAAATATAAAAGAGTTATTAAAAATATTATAAAAGCCTTTATTATTAAATAAACTTAATATTTTTATATTATTATTAAAGCTTATAAAGCTATATTATAATACTTTATTAAAATTATAATAATTATTTTTTCTTTAAATTTATATTTTAATTACTATATTTAATACTTTTTTAATATAATTAAAGTAAATAAAATAGCTAATAAAATTTAAATAGCTTATATTTTTATAATAATTTAGCTTAATATAATATTTAAAATAAATAATAATATTAAACTAAAAGTATATATATATTATTCTTAATTTAATTAATAATATACTTTACTATATTATTTACCTATAAAATACTAAAATTTAATTAAAAAAACTAATAATATAAATATTAAAAGCTTACTTTTTATTAAAATTTATATTAAAACTTTATTATTATTAAAGAAAATGTTTATTTTTATTTTTTAAAAAAATACTTTAACTTTATTATTAATTTATTAAGTTTAAATTATTAGCTTTAATTTAACTTTATATAAAAGAATTAGCTTTAATATTGTTTTATATTTATAGTATATTTTTTAAAGTAAGTTTATTAATTTACTATTATTAAAAAAGCTATAAAGATATTTATTACTTTATTTTTTAATACTTTAAATATAATTATCTTTATTTTTTAAAATTTAATGTAAAGCTAATTTAAAATTTAAAAAAATATTTAAGCTATATTTAACTACTTTAATACTATATAATATTTACTAAAATAGCTTTTAAAAATTAACTAACTTTTATATTATTTATTATTATTATTATTATTATTATATATGCTAGCTAAGCTATAGCAAGCTAAATATTTAGTACCTCTACTACTTAATTTATATAGAAAAAACCTTAGTATAAAGGGGAAAACCTATATACTACTATAGGGTATTTACCTTAAAGCTAAGGTAGTTTTAAGTAATTATTAATTATAAGTATTAATATATAGCTAGCTTATTTTAATTAATATTACTAAAGAGTATATAAATAAATAATATTATTAAAGTAGTATAATAAAGGAATAGAATTTTAATAGTAATAGTATAATATAGTAGTAGTAAAGAGTAATATATTATCTTTAATATTTAAGTTAAAGTTTAACTTAATACTACTTTATATTTAATAGATTACTACTTTATTAATATAAATTAATTATTAGCGTTTATAAAGGTCTATATAGTGCTATAAAGACTATATAGTTTAACTATTAACTATTTATTAATTACTATAAAAGGGAGGGGGAAAGGGTTTTTTAGCTATAAAAAGGGCTCCTTTTACTTTATTTAACCTTTTCTCTTTTTTCTTTTTTTATTATTAAAAATTATAAATATCTCTCTCTCTTTTTATTATAATAATTTTACTTTAATATTAGTTTTAATTTAATTATATTATATTAAAGAAAATACTATTAAATTTAATTATTAAAAAAGGTATAAATAGTTATCTTTTATTTAACTTAATATTATTACTAAACTATATTTAATTTAAAGCACTATATAATCCCCTTTACTTACTTTATTTAATTAAGTTAAAAGATATTATAAAATATTATTATAATTTCTTTAATAAATATTTATATTAAAACTACTTTAACTTTAATATTAAACTACTATATATTTAATTAAATAATAGTAATATTTATTTTAAGTATTTAAAGTAAAAAAAGATTTATAAAAAAGTAAGTCTTTATTTAATATAGTTTTAATATAATATTTAATTAATACTATAAATTAACTTAAATATTATAGCTTATAAAGAGGCTATTAAAAAAGTAATAAATATATAAAATCTTTATACCTTTAATAAAGCTATTAATATAGGTTTATTTTAAATTTATATTAATACTACTATAGTAATAATAAAGTATATAAAAAAATAAATATAAAATTATTTAAAATATATTAATATATTTTATATAGTATTATAATAAAGAGGTAAAGAGAAAATAAAGTAAAGTTAAATTAGCTTTATTTAAAAATAAAATAATATTATAAATATAGTATATTATTAATACTTTAAAGAAATAAAATAATATTTTATAAAAGATATATAGCTTTATTATTGCTTTAATTTAAAGCTAAAGTAAAAAGAAAGTAAAAGATAATAAAAGGGACTAAAATATAAAAAATAGTAATAAAGTAAAGTAATAGTAAATTTAAAGTAAAGCTAATATAAAGTATAGCTTTTAGTACTATAAATAATAAATAAAAATAATAGTTTAGTTTTATAATATATTTAACTTAGCTTTATATTAAGTTTAGCTTTAATATATATAGTTATAGTATATTTCCCTCTCTTTTACTTTTTTCTTTAAAGCTTTATTTATTAACCTATATCTTTTTTCTTTAAAGCTTTATTTATAAGCTATATTTTTTTTCTTTAAAGCTTTACTATAGTTTTATATTATTTATGATATAAATTAGCTTTAAAGGTATATCTCTTTTTTCTTTAAAGCTTTACTTATAAGCTATATTTTTTTTCTTTTAAGCCTTACTATAGTTTTATATTATCTTTAGTATAAATTAGCCTTAAATATATATTTCTTTCTTCTTTAATACTTTACTTATAAGCTATATCTTTTTTCTTTTAAGCTTTACTATAGTTTTATATTATTTTTAATATAAATTAGCCAATGTATTTTAGTAGGTTTTTCACCCTGTTAGGCAACTAACTAATTAATAATTACTTAGGTAATTATTAATTAGCAACCTAATAAGGTTTTCCTACTAAAAAATTAGGTGCAGAGGTTCTAGATACAGCTAAGAGCATAAAATGCTTATATAAAAAATAGCTGCTAGTGTACTAAATACAATACAATATAAATTAGCCTTAAAGGTATACTTTTTTTTTCTTTAATACTTTACTTATAAGCTATATTTTTCTTTTTAAAAGCTTTACTATAGTTTTATATCATCTTTAGTATAGGTTAGCCTTAAAGGCATACTTTTTTCTTCTTTAAAGCTTTATTAATTAATTTATTTTTTTTATTTTTAAAGCCTTATTTATTAACTATATCTTTTATAGCTTAATAAAAATATATAGTAGTTATAGTATAATATTAAAGGGGCTTTACCTCTTTAAAGGTTTTAATTTTATTACCTTTATAAGTAATATATTAAAATAAATTAAAGAAGTCTTTATATATTAATAAGCTATTTTATAAAGGATATAGCTAGCTTATTAAAGTTAAGTATAATATAAATATTATAATAGTTATAAAGTAAAAATAGCTTGGTATTAATTAATTATATATCATTATATATTAAATATAATAATAAAAGGTAGTAATAGTCTTTAAAGTTAATTTAATATTAATAAATTAAGGAATTTATATTAAAGATATATTAAAAGAAAAGAAATATATTAAAGCTAATCTTTTTTATTTATATTTATATTAAAATAATAGATTTATACTTAGCTAACCCTTTATAAAGTTAAGTAACTTTTAATATAAATATAAATTAAAGCTTATATCTAGCTACTATATATTTTAGCTAAAATTAATATACTTTTATTATAATATATTTATAGTATTAATAGTCCTTTTATTTAAAGGCTAAGGCTTTAGTTAATAAAGGTTTTATAAAGTAATTATATAGTTAGTTTATAAATAGTATATATATAAAGTAGTTATAACTGCTAAATATAATTCTCGTGATTTCGCCTGCACCGCTATAGCGATGTAGAATTAACTTTAAACTGCTTAAAAAAGGTAAAAAACAATTTCTTATATTTATTTACCTCCCTTTTTAATAGTATATTAATATTAAAATATAAGTATAATAAATATTAAAATATTAATAAATATTAATAATAAAAATTATAATAGCTTTACCTATAGCTAATATTACTTTAATATAAAATTAGGTAAATTTATAATAAATTTATAAATTAAATCTATATTACCTTTAATAAATAAGCTAATATTAAATTATTTTAAAGTTAAATATAAAGAATTAATAAAACTTATTTTAATATTAATATTAAAAAGTATATAAAATATTATTCTCTATATAAATAATATAGCTATAATATATAGCTAATATAAAGCCTTTATATTTATTACTTTAAAGGCTTCCCTCCCTCCTTTAAATATAATTACTATTTAAAACTTTAAATAAACTATTAAATAAATAATTAAAAAAGTAATTAATAATAGCTTTATTATAGAATTAAATTAAATAAATATTATAATATAAAGTATAGCTATATTTACTACCTTAGCTTATATTACTACTATAATAATCCTACTTTAAATTTATTATAAAATTATTATTAAAGGTTTTTTTATTTTTAAAGTAATTTAAAATAAATCCCTTAAAGATATTATTAAAGCTATTAACTATACTATAAAAACTAATACTATAGTAGTAATATATTAACTTTATAATAGTAATACTATAGTTATATTTTATAATATAGTAAAACTTTATATTAAAAATATAATTTAAATTTAAATTATATTTAAATTAAAAGTAATACTTAATTACTGCCTTTTTAGTGTTATTATTAAAGGCTTTATTATTTAATACTTTAAAAACTAAGTAATAAATAAAATCTTATAAAACCTTATAAAGAATAATAACTTAAAACTAATATAAATATAGATATAAAAACCTTATATAACCTTTATTAAGTCTTTTTTAATTATTAAAATTAATAAAATTAAAGTAATTAACTATTTATATTATTTTAAAGTTATTTATAAAATAAAAATATTTAAAGCTAAGCTATATAATAATACCCTTTACCTTTATTAATATTATAGCTATTTTTAATTTAAATATATTATAATATATTATAATATAATACTATACTATAGCTATTATAGTATTAAGTATTATAAAGCTAAAGAGTTAGTTTACTTAGCTTTAATAAAGATAATATAAAAATACTATATAAACTATATAAAATAGCACTTTATATAGTTATAATAATATAATATTACTAATAAATAGTAATATTATATTTATAATATATACTTAAGCTAGCTTTAAGCCTTTACTACCCCTTCTTTAATATTAAAAAAAGATAAATAAATAAAGGTTACTTTATATAATTATTACTATAATATTAATAACCTTTTATTATAAAAAACATTACTATAGAAATATATTAGCTAACTTTAAACCTATTTACTTAACTTTTAATTAATATTAATTTAATAAAGTACTATAAAGGCCTTTTTTAATTAATAACCTATTTTTAATATAAGTTTAAATATATAGATATTAACTTAATAGTCCTTTTAATATATATAACTAAAGTTATATATTAAAATATATAAAAGAAAACCTATTTTATATATTTAATACTAAAAACCTATATTAAAATTAATATAATTATAATATAGAAATTAAGTATAATTAATAAATACCCCTTTAACTTAAGCTTTAGCTACTATTAACTTATTACTTAAAGAAAATAAACTATATTATATATTTATTATTAATATAAAACTATATTATAATTAACTTATAATAGTATTAACTAATATATAATTAATATAGTAAGCTATAATATATACTCAATATACTCTTTAATATATAAATTAAGCTAAATTATACCCTTTATTAAATTTATAATAACTATATTATAACCTTGAAGTATATTTATTAATAACTTTAATTAATACTACCTTTTATAAAACTATTATAATAAAATATTATTAAATAGTAAACTTTTTTTATTAATAGTAAAGTAATAGTAATTTAAACTTACTATATTATAAAGTAAAGTTATATAGTTCTTTTATAGTAAATATAGTAATATTATTAATTATATTTAAGCTACCTTTAATATAATTATTAAATATTTAAAGGGCCTTAACTTTATTAAGTTTAATTATATTTTATAGTTTATATAAATTAACACTACTATTAATAAAAGGCTTAACTATAGCTATATATTTAAATAGTTAAAAATAAATTAAAAACTAGTTATAATTAAAGTAATAATATAGTTTTAAATTAATAATACTAAAGACCTACTTTTAATATTATATAAAATTAATATATATATTAAATAGATTATAAATAAGCTTTAAATAATAGTATAAATAGTGGTTTTATATAGACTTTAAGGTAGCTTTAAACTAAATTTATAGTAAAACTATAAAATAAAGTAAGTAATATAAAATATAAAAAGGGCGCTATAATAATAGTAATTATTATAAATTAAGGCTAATAAATAACTTATAATTAAGGTAGCTTAAATATAATTTTAAGTTATTTATAAAAAATAATATAGTTTTTAGTAAATTATAGTTTATACTACTTCTATTTATTAAAGTAACCTTTAAAAACTTAAATACTAAATATAGCTTTAAAGTAGACTTCTTTTAAAATAGTAATATATACTTAATTTCCTTTAAAGAAATAACTTAAACATTATTACTGCCTTTTTTTATTAAAATAAAGCTATTACCTTTATAAAATACTTTTTCTCTTTTTTTATAGCTTAACTTATTAATATCTTTAATAATTTTAACTTTTAACTTAATAATACTATATTTCTATTAAAAGATTACTTTAATATTAATAAAATCTATTATATTATTAAAGGCTTTATTAATTAAAAAGCACTAAATATTAATAATTTTTTTATTAAGTTTTTTAAAGTTTATAAAAAACCTTTTATAAAAACACTAGCCTACTTACTAAATAAGTATTACTATATTAAATATTATTTAGAACTATATTAAAGAGCTAAAGTTATTATTCTTTATAAATTAAAAAAAATACTAATTAAATAATAATAAACTAAGGTATAGTATTTAATTTTACTTTTTAATATAGTTAATAAAATATTAAAAGTAGTAGTAATATTTTAACTTATTATTATAGTTAAATTAAAAGGTACGCTTTTAAACCTTTAAATAAAAAATAAAGCTAATTACTTTATAAAAGTTACCTTTAATATTTTTATAGAATTAATAAAAATAGTATAGTACTATAATAAAATTATATTATTACTTTAACTTAATATATTTATAGCTTTTAATACTATTTACTACTATTAACCCTTTTATATTCTTTTATTCTTTAATATACTTACTTAAATAATAATATAAATTTAAGCCTTTATTATTAACTATATTATTTACCTTTTCTTTAATAATTAATTAATAAAAGCTTTATTTATTACTACTAAGGTTTTATAAAGGTTATTAATCTCCTTTATTCTCTTTTTACTTTATATTATACCTTTATATTAAAAGCTTTAAGCTATATAATTTATATTTATTTTTAGCTTCTTTAATAATATAAATATTTTTATTTATAAATATATAGTAAAGGAAATATAAAAATAACTTAAAAATATATAAAATATTTATTAAAAATAGTTCTTTAAGTTTAGCTTTAATTTTTATTTTTAAAAAAGTAAATTAATTTATTTTACTTAAAAATATACTATAATTATAATATTAGTTTAATTTAATATTATTATAATATAATTTATTTAATTAGCTTAGTTTTTTAAAGTTTAAATTTATTAAAAGCTATATTAATAAATATATTAAAAAAAGGTTAAAGTAAAACTAAAGTAATAATAATTTATATTTATAGTATTAATAATATTTATATAAAGTTATTTATTTAATAATATCTATTTCCTTTATATATAAATAATTTAAAGTATAGTTATATATAATATAGTATTATATTATACCTTTATAAAAATTAGTAATAAAGTAAAAGATATTATTAAAGTATTTATTTTTAAATAATTAAAATACTTTAAAGTAATTATTAAAGTATTTAAAGCTATACTTTAATTCTTTATTAAAATTAAAGTAATAGTAGCTTTAATTAACCTATATTTAAACTTTTAATCCTTTAGCTTTTATAAAAACATTAAAAGAAATAAAATAATAAATAAAATATATACTATTTATATAATAATAGTAAGCTAACTTTACTATTATTTTTATTATTATTGGAGCTATTTACTTTAAATAAATAACTACTTTAAATATATATTATTTATAAACTAACTATATAATTACTTTATAAAACCTTTATTAACTAAAGCTTTAATTTTAAAATAAAAAAACTATTAATACTATAAATATACTATAGTAAAAGTATATTAATTTTAATTAAAATATATAGTAGCTAAGTATAAACTTTATTTTATATTTACTTTAAAAGTTATTTAGCTTTATAAAAGGCTAGTTAAGTATAAATTTACTACTTTAATATAAATATAAATAAAAAAGATTACCTTAAATATATTTCTTTTCTTTTAATATATTTTTAATATAAATTCCTTAATTTATTAATATTAAACTAACCTTAAAAACTACTACTACCTTTTATTATTATATTTAGTTTATAATTATATATAGTTAATTAATATTAAACTATTTCTACTTTATAACTACTATAATATATATATTATACTTAACTTTAATAA
>SRPY01001008.1:0-10307 GCA_018360145.1 Claviceps africana
AAAAAAAAAAAAAAAAAAAAAAAAAAAAAAAAAAACCAGATTCAGGTTCGACCGTCTCGTTCGCCCACCGTCGGGATTGTCTCGCGAATCGCACTCGGGAGCCGTACCATTTTCTTCCCCTTCTTCTCCTGCCGCGAGGTGGACGCTCGTATTTATGGGCGCCTTACGCACGAGTCAGCCCGTGCCGCCCAGAGTCATCGGCGGGAAAATGAGAAACCCCCCGGAAGATGGGACTGCATGACGGCGTAGAGCGCAGGCGAGCGCCTGGTGAATGCTGGGCTTGCTGTGCCGTGTCGTCTCCGACGCTATCGTCTGGTCGCTCGCCCTCCGGGTTCTCATGCTGACTGACTACCTTGGCCGGCGGGGTTCTTGGTGCCAGGTTCTTGGTGCCACCCCCCCCCCCCTCTTCGTGCCCTCATCTTGGTTGTGGTGCGTAATGGGCGGCGGGTAAAAGGGGAGGATGTCGACTTGTGTTCTTGTTGCGGGTGGTTGTGAGGCGGGGGGATGGGCGTGTCTGCGTAGAGATTGATTTCTGTTTATTTCTTCTTTCTTATTTTGTATTTCGATCTGTACTTTTTCTTTATATTTTATATTTTGTATTTGTATTTCTATTTTGTATTTGTATTTCTATTTTGTTATATGTTTTATACCTCATGTTCATGGTTCATGTTTTTTTTTTTTTCAGCATCGTAGCGACCACACCATCAAGGGACCGTCCTTCGCCAACCGAGCCGCAAATCGCCCCTCCTCTCTCCCCATCGACTGATCAGACAAGACACACAGCCAGCTCAGGTAGTCACAAGCATTCCATGCAAATGGTGGGAAGGTTCTGTGATTCCCACGACTCACGGCATGGGCAAAGCAGAACATGCTGGCTCTGCGTCTCCCGGACCCGGTGCTACTCGGACGCGGCTGACGCGCGCCGAGGGCCATGCGATGCTGGGTTGGGGGACTGACCTTCCCGAATCGCATGCGTCACAAACGGATAGACTCCCCCGCCCTACAACTCCGTCTCCAACCTCCACCACTCCATCATCCTCTCTATCCTCTCCGTCCTCTCCACAGCCATTCTCCTCCCCTCGGCCGTCTTCATCATCCCCGCCAACTTGACCAGCTTCTCCTCGAAATGCTCCATCGTCTGCCCCATGTCCCTCCCCCTCGCGCCGCCAAACGCAAACGCCCTCCCTATGCCCACCGCCCCGATCGCATCCAGCCGATCCGCATCCTGCACGACCGCCAGCTCGGGATGCTCCTCGATCAGCCTCGTCACCTTTTCCGGATCCCGGATCTCGCTCGAGTAGCTGACGCCCGAGCATATGGCCTGCACTTTGCGCGCGAGCGGCTCCGAGGCCCCGAGGGAGAGGAGCACCTCGTGGACCAGGCGCGAGGGGTCCTGTCCCGGCTCGAGGTACTTCTTGTCGCCCACGTCGTGGAGCAGCGCCGCGAGCTGGACGACGGCAAGGGCCGTGTTGGGCGTCGTGGCTTGGATGTGCTGCGCGAGGCGGAGGACGCGCTGGATGTGGGCGAAGTCGTGGGAGGCATCGTAGTTGGCCATGAAGCTTTTCACATAGTCTGTCACGTTGGCGAGGAGCGTGTCGTCCACGGCGAGGTCTGGGCGTGCCATGATGGCGTGAGTGCGTGAGCTTGTCGGGGAAGAGGGCATATGACGGAGACTTTGCATTGTGCTTTTTTGGGACATGGAGACGCGCCTGGAGGACGAGGGTGGACTTGCACACGAGGCGGATGCTCACGCAGTCACGTGAGGAAAGGTTGAACAGCTATACTCCTTTCCCCTCGAGCATGGACTGTCACCACCGAGTCGTTTCGCCGGCATCAACACAACGGGCGTCAGCGGCGGGGGGTGTGTCTGTGGGCGACATTGCCTCGAGCGGTCATCACGTCAGACGGGCATGAGCAAGACTTGTCCAAGGGCCTGCTGGATGACTCTCCATCCGTTGGCACAGCGAAAGCAGATCCCACTCTCGCTCATCTTGGCGGGTAGGGTTTTCATTCTTTGCCGAACTCGGAGCATGGCGTCATGCACTATTGAGACGGCTATTTGGCCTTGGCCTTGAATATTTCATGCATGATATCGAGCTGGAAAAAAAGTGAGACGTCCACTTCCGCCATCACAGTTTTTCTTTTTTTTTCTTTTTTTTTTTTTTTTTTTTTTTTTTTGCCATGTGTCCTTGATCATCAAAATGGTAGCCCCAGAGCATGGAAGCAGCTTAGCTTCCCGTTGTCATGTGCAAAACAGTCGGCGTGGCCGCTCTACATATACAGCATGAGGACGGGAGTGTAGTATATGCATCCCATCATGCTCCCGTTACGGATCATGTGCCCGTTTCGCTATGCAACCCTGGCCCACCCGGTGGATGTACGGCTGGCCAAGAAAGAACACCCAAGAAAACTCGTCGTGACCCAGACTCTTGATCGAACATGTCACTACGACAATCCCTCAGCCTCGTTGCAAGGCTAGTGACGCGAACGCTCCAAGACCGATGAGCATTTCTCATATGCCGCAGAGATTTGAAAAGAGAGAGATGGTGTGCAGAAAGATGGTCACGACTCGCGGCATTCTCCCCATGCGTGTGGGGGGTGCGGGAGGGGGATGTGGGTGATACCGAGTATACGAGGATGAACCAGAACAAACAATACTCGTCGGTCGACTCGGTTGAATTTGTACAGGGCTGTTTTGTCGGTCTGCAAACGATTGAGAAAAAGAAGGCTATGCTCAACCAGACCCTGTCACTCCAGACGACGAGCCATCGCTGTGCGGTTCTTCTATGCTCGAATTTGAAGTCGAGGGCGACAAGTCTGGCCATGGTTATAGGCTCCATCCATGTCTACGCCGCATGGCTTGGAAAAGACCATGACGAAGCACGAGAGAGGACGTGGTACTCTGATGGGATCTGCATATAGAACATGGGTAACGGAGCCCGTGATGAGCCATGATGGGTATGGTCGACTGGAATCCTGGACCATGTCCTCCGGACGACTCTGACGGAGAGAGGGGAATGGGCATGATTGCCAGCTTCCAAAGGGAGGGGAGGGGGGGTCCCGAGGGACATATTCGGTGAGTTGACCGGGCGTCACTGGCCTCGATGCAGTTGGATGCAGTTGGATGTATGACGGTATAATGGTATGACGCATCTCGGTGCGCCGCAGATGCGTGCAAGGTGCTTCCCGGGTGGTTGGTGAAATGTGCAATGGGGAAATTCGTGGTTTCGTGCCTTGGTGCCTTCGCGAATCCGTCGTCAGCGTTCCAAGATGCAAGGCGGCCCCGCCTGCTGGTGTCTGTCTGGTTGCCAAGTTGGCTGGAAGTGGAGTCGACTGGGCCGATCGGGAGTGCAGGCGGCGCAGAGGCAGCGGCGCAGGGCGACGTTGCAGGCCCCGTGGCGCAGGTCCAATCAGGAGGCGCCGCTAGACGCCGGCGGGCGAGTGGTGTGCCCCGACACGTCGCGTGAGTGGCTGGCGCATCGTCGAGCTACTGCGAGGTGCGGTGCGGCGACGTGCGGCGGGGTGCGCCAAGCTGCGGCAAGCGCAAGTGGGCTGCTCCTGCCATGCCCGGCAACGTTGAACGCCGTCCTTAAGCGCCGAACCTCAGGCTGTGACTCCATGTCTCGCCCTCTTCCGCCTCGTTGTTTGCCATGCCGTCTCATGCCCGCCATTCCAACGTAATGGATCGACTTTGCCCGCGGGCGATTGGCCCAGGTCCATGGTCAAACCGGTTACTGGCCCCGTGGTCCATCGAGTTTCCCCACCGCAAGCCGCAGACTGCACCCGCCCGCAGTATGCAGCATGCAGCATGCAGCAAAGTCAAGCAGAACGCACAACGCAGAACAGCCGAGCGAGCTGCAGCCTGCGATGCGAGTAACTTGTGACTTCGCAAGAGGCCGATGCCTTCCCGACTAGTTCCAGCTTCTGTGCGCGTGTCCCCAAGCTCACTTCATATATCATGTCCAACGACCTCGCCTCCGCACCTCCCGAGGCTTCCCCTCCCCCCTTCTCCAGCAACCCTCTCTCAACTCGGAATCCTCGTTTCTGTGTCGTGTCGTGTCGTGTGTGCTTTTTTTTCCTTTTCCCTTTTTCTTTTTCTTTTTCTTTGCTTTGCTCCTGGAGCTGGTCTCTGGTTTCTCTTCTAATCACCTCTATCGTCTCTGCAAGCCGGAATATCAAACCCGTCTCAGCATTTCTCGTCAAGTTGCCGGTCAGCTTGGGAGTCGATAGTTTATATCAAGTTGCCGGTCAGCTTGGGATTCGATACTTTACATCAAGTTGCCGGTCAGCTTGAGAGTCGATACTTTATACTCTTAACTTTTTTTTTTTTTTTTACGAATTCGTTTATTTTACGCCCTTGCGTTTCGTTCTTGTTCTTGTCTTGTCCGGCTGGTCTGGCACACGCATACACATACGCACACATATCGTTAATACGCTCAACCTAATAACGAAAGTTTCGTGGATTCTACTTGCTCGTCGAAATTTTTACAACCTTCTTTTTTTTTCCTTCCGGGGTCAGAAACACATACCGGATCGCATCGTTCAGGAACGTGATCTTTTCAGAGCATCAGTTCATTCCAAGCCTGGATTTCTAATTCTTCTCCCTCGTCAAACACAATACAAACATGTCGGCCATTCAACTTTCTTTCTCGCTTCGTGTCTCCTCTGGCATCAAGACCGTTCACCTTCTCGGCTCTTGGGACAACTACGTCGGTCAGCTCCCGCTCTCCAAGGACAGGTCTTCCCCCAAGTCTGGCTCATGGAAGGGCACCTTTCGCTTCCAAAACTCAGCTCTCGAAGCGGGCCAGCGATACTGGTATTACTACATCATCGACGGCTACCACGTCGCTCATAATCCCAGCGTCTCGTCTACCACCGAGCCCACCACCGGCCGCGAGCTCAACATTCTTGATGTGCCCCTCTCGGACACCTCTGACAGGTCTGGCAAGTCGTCGTCGCCGTCTTCCTCTTCCTCTCGCCACCACAAGTCTTCTTCCTCCTCCACCAGGGACGCCAAAGACTCCAAGCACACCAGGGAGCGCAAATCGTCGTCCAAGTCGTCATCCAGGTCGAGAAGCAAGAGCTCATCGCGCCAGCCATCTCCTTCGTCGCCCTCCCGGGATGGTCGCCACCACAAGTCTTCGCGCAGTCGATCTCCGCTGAACTTGGACATCCCCAAGGGACGCCCTCTCTCCGTGTCCCAGATCCAGGCCCCAAAGCCCATGTCCCCGCACGCTACCAAGCACATTCTCGAATCAGACTACTACGACAATGAGGAAATCAAGGAGCTCGCCGATCGGTTCGCCAGCGCCGGCATCGACGATGATTATGTCATTACCAACTTTGGCACCTCTCCCGTTTCCTCAAGCGGCTCATCTCTGTCGTACCGCTCCAATCGCTCCAACAGCTCCTCTCCCAGCTCCTCCCTCTCCGGCTATAGCACGCCCAACTCCGACTGCAGCACCTGCACCTGTGAGCGCTATGGAATTACCCGCAGAGGCGAGCGCGTCAAGCTCGATTGCGGCGGCGCAAGATGTGGTTACGGAGATGACAGCTCCGACTGCTCCAGCTACACTAGCGACGACGGGAAAGATGCCGTGCACTATATTCACTCTCACTATCGACGCAACGGTATCGTCGTTGCCTGAAAGGGGCCTTGATGTGCTGGGAAGTAGTGGCGAGAGTAACGGATCGTGGTTGATCATCAGAGGGAGGCCGAATGGAGAGACATTCGGCGGTTGGTTCATTCCTTTGTGCGAAGAGACGCCCGCGACCTGGTGTCTTGTCCATTCCCTGGTCCCCGAAGACCCCAAGTTTAAAACCCCTTGCCCCTCACTGCGGCTGAGCGGAACGGCGTCGCCGGGCTGGTTCCCGGAGAAGACGTCGTGCCGACTCGCATGATGCTCGCATGTGAAGACTAATGGGTCGATGCTGCGGCCCCCTGTGGATGTTGGCCAGTGGATGTCCGCCGTGCCGACGTTGACAGGTACGTTTTTTTTGTTACTGTTGGTTCTTGGACGAACTAGAAGTGAGGACGAGTGAGTGAGCGTTCAGCCTTCCTCGTCCTTAAAGGGAGAAGCCGGGCAATGTGGCCTTAAAGGTAGAAGCCAGACAATGTAGTGGGTTGCTCATTTCTCCATGCGATGAAGCAGAACCTGGCATCCGGTGCCGAAGTGGTTGCAAGGCCCGGTCATGGGACGGTCATGCCCCATGGGACCGGTCCATGGTGTGATAGATGCAGAAAAGAAGAGTAAAAAAAAATGATTAAGAAAACTAAAGCCCGGTCGTTACTTCTCGAATAGACGATGATTGAATTTATCGCGGTACTAGCTCAGGCGGGTTGTGATGCTGGTGTTCTATGTCGGCGGTGACCGGGAGCGTACTATTAAAATCACTTCATGGCAGATGATGGGAGCATTCTGGCCGTACCGTACCGTCCAATGGCGGCGGTCAATTCAACGATCAACGGTCCGCCTGGCAACATTTGAAGTGACAACGACACTTGGATAGCCTGATTCATGATTCTTTGATCCATGATTCGTTTACTTCAAAGTGCTGATATTCATGTGATCGCACAGACTTGGCCGACTTTGCTGATCCGTCGCAGTAGAATAATGCAGTATATAGGGGGTCCTAAGGGGTCTTTTCGCGTGGCAGAGCCACGCTCGTTTTTTGGTGGTTGACTTGTCAACTTGGGAGGGAATATATACCTCTGACTTCTACAATCTATACCTTACAAGTTCGAATCCCCTACCAACAGATTATTTAGAAAAACTACCTACTAGGTAGGACAAGCTATATCCGTAGTGTTAGTGGATTGTCTCCCACTGTAGAGGGTCCTGTGCATTCTTAGCTTGGTGAATCCGCTACTCTTTGCACATGGTATACTTCCTGGACGCCTAATGGTATGAGGAAAATGCTCGGAATGACATGGACTCACAGAAAAATGAGGCCCTGGTCTCGACGGTGTGTACGGTCCGATCTCCAGGGAACCTCGTCGGCATCCTATGAGACAAATAAGAATTCCAACCATCATTTCATCACAAAACTGACGACTTCGACGATCGCATTACTATGGCTACGAATCCGCGATGGGGCGAACCGACGCAAGAAGGTGGGCGTAAGCCGGTCAAGGAGGTCTGCCTGCGCCTAGCTTCCATAAGGCACATGGGGTGTGGAGCAGCGCTGTTACAAGTCTATGAAGGGAAGCGGCGCCAGAAAGTGATGGGGGTAAATTAACAGCGTTGTTCGTGTAAGAAGAAGTGATGTTAGCTTTGGTCTTTGGCGGGCGAATAGCATTCTACGGAGTTGTCTTGCTGATTAGATTCCCTTGAGATCCAGTATCCAGCAAGGCTGGCAACAAGGAGCCTTCTGCGTCTCTTAACTGTATCTGCAGGTAAGGCAGATCCTGAAGATAACCCACCACCGCGTAAGGATGGATTAATCTATAGGACCTTAGGGCATTTGGGTCCGCGCTGACCGCGTTGCTTTCCATCTGATCAAATGGTTCTCCATCTAGCATGAGGGGGTTGACCTTAAGGGTTTTTGTTCCCGCCTGTGTGTTCAGCCTGTTTTGGAGGGCTTCCCATGGATTCTCCGGCTGGCCGAACCGTGAAGTCATGGTTTTCCTCAAAGAGAGTTGAGGTTGAAGAAAGTGATGACTCTACTGTCCGAGGCACTGGGCGCTCCTTCCCGACAGTGTGCTTCCTTCCACCAGTGGCGTCCCCGCTCAGGGGTGCAGCCGGCGTGGCGGGGTAAAACGACGACCAGACCGACAGCTGTGCCTGTGCCTGTCTCTGGCATCTTTGCGTCTGGCCAACTCTCTTTACCTTTTGGAAATTGCCCTCTTCTTCGCCATACCTGGCCTTTGCCGCGAATTCTCACCCCCTTCCTCCTCCTCCTTCTTTTCCATCTTGCGTTATCATATCAAGGAAACGGGAGAGAAAGAGAAAAAAAAAAAAATCAGAAAACTCAGCACTGCCACGGTCCACCAGACAGACAGCTTCGCCGCTTCTCCTCGATCCACCATGTCGGACAACCAGCTCATCCTGCCCATCATCGACTCCCACATCCATCTATACCCCGAATCCGCAACAACCTCCCCAGCGCAGTGCGACTCCTCCTCCAGCCCCCTCGCCAGCCAAAGCTCCCTCGCCGAGTACAAAGCCGCCACGCAGTCAGCCCCCTCTCTCCTGGGCTTCGTCCTCATCGAGAATGACCGCACGCACGACCTCGAGGCCGGTGCCAGGGACGGCTCGGGCTGGCAAAACGCTTTGGACGAGGTCCGTTTCCTCAAGGGCATCGCGCTCGGTGACGCCAGGGACGGGGACGGCCACACCGCCCAGGATGCGAGCCTGTGTCTGGGCATCGTCCCCTGGGCGCCCTTGCCCAGCGGGCCCGCGGTCCTGGCCCGGTATCTGAGCAGGGTGGAGGAGGAGGCCGGCGAGGCATGGGCACGGGTCAAGGGCTTTCGGTACCTGCTGCAGGACCAGCCGCACGGCACCATGTTGACGGACGACTTCATCGGGAGTCTGAAGCTGTTGGGGGAGAGGGGGTTTGTGTTCGAGGTGGGCGTCAACCAGCACAAGAGGGGCAAGAAGCAGCTGGATGAGGTGGTGGAGATGATTGATCGGGCTCACGAGGGGGTGGACGACGAGAAGAAGGTGACGTTTATTCTGAGTATGTGTGTTTTTTGTACTTTTCTTCCCACCACTTTTTCCCTCTTCCCACCACTACTTTCTCCGTCTCTCTCTTTTTTTTGTATACATTACTTCTTGCTCACCACCTCTGACATTCTTCTGCCTTGTCCTCCTAGACCACCTCTGCAAGCCCGATCTCACCATCTACAACATCACCTCGGATCCCTCCTTCCACGCCTGGCGCACGGCCATGTACACCCTCAGCAAGGCCGCCAAGACGTACATGAAGCTCTCGGGCTGCTTCTCCGAGATGCCCGCCTCGCTGCGCGAGCAGCCCGTCTCGCACGTGTTCCAGTCCACGTTGGGCTGGCTGGGCATTGTGCTCGCGACGTTTGGCGCCGAGCGCATCATGTTTGGTAGCGACTGGCCCGTGTGCACGCTGGGCGGCATGGGCGGCGACGCCTGGCCCAAGTGGCGCGAGGTGGTGGACAAGATGTGCTGGATGGCGACGCTGGCCGACGAGGAGAGGGCCATGATTTTCGGCGGCACGGCCAAGAAGGCGTATGGGCTGTAGAGGATGGGGCCTGTATCTTTTGTCGTGCGCATCGTAGAGCGCGTCGTGTATTGGAACGAAGCGGCTGGCCTCTTCTGGTGGCGGGCATGGAGACATGGACCAATCCGTCCGGCCCAGCATACGACCCAAAATTCGACGGTGCCGTGGGCCAAGCAGCAAAAGCTGTTGTGGGTTCTGGATTCTGGATGCACCACGCCCCGATTTGCTTTGTCTGGAATCCTAGAGCCTGCCATTCCCTACCAGAATACGTTGTAAGACACGAGGACGTGCTCCGAAATACAGCCCAGCCTACAATTCCCTAACAGAACGCATACTATAAGAAGATAAGCACCGTAATTCACGAGAACGTGCTCCGAAATACAGCCCAGCCTACGATTTCCTAACAGAACGTATACTATAAGAAAGCCAAGTACCGTAATTCACAAGAACGTGCTCCGAAATACAGCCTAGCCTACAATTTCCTAACAGAACGTATACTATAAGAAAGCCAAGCACCGTAATTCACAAGAACGTGCTCCGAAATACAGCCCAGCCTACAATTCCCTAACAGAACGCATACTATAAGAAAGCCAAGCACCGTAATTCACGAGAACGTGCTCCGAAATACAGCCCAGCCTACAATACCCCAACAAAACACATACTGTAACACAGCCAAGAACCCCAATCAATCCCCGCCCAAAGAACAACCAACCCCCAAACCCGAGGGCACGAAAAAAAAAAAGGCAAAAATCGCGGTATTAAACGCCTCATCCAGTCATGACACGTAGACACGTTCCACAAGAGGCCTCTTGCCCCCAACACCCCGGCCAGACGTCCGGCCGGCCTGGACCCGACCGTCGTGGCCAAAAAATCGGCGGCCGAGGCAAACGACCAAGCCATGATGAGCAACACAACCAAGACACAACGACCAAGACAACAAGACAACCAAGGCCGGCGTGACAAACCCAAAACAAACCACCCACCACCAGCTACTCAGGCACCCTGCCCCGGAAACTCCCCATCTTCTCGATAGAATTCATGATGCCGCTCCGGGACGGCCGCGGCAGCCCGCCGCTCGCCCTCCTCCCGTGGGCGGGCCTCGGCACGGACCCAGG
>SRPY01001009.1:0-10266 GCA_018360145.1 Claviceps africana
GTTATAAATTCTATAAATTTATTAGTAAATTTAACTAAACTAGCGTGCTTAGTATAATTATTAGCTAATAACTTTAATAGGCCCTTTATACTTAATTATAGCTTTTTTAAAGCTATAGGCTCTTATTATAAGGTCTTAATTCCTTTAAAAAAAAGATCTAAAGCTTAAAAGCTAGCCTTTAAAACAGTGCTTAATAAGCTACTTACTATAGTAGGTTTTAAAACCTATATAGTATATATTTCCTCTAAAAGGCTTATAATAAAAACTAGCTTTCTTAGAATTATAGAACCTATAGGCCCTATTTTTAATAGCCTCCCTAGGCTTTCTATAGGGAATAATAGCTCTTTAAAGGGGGATTTCCTTAATAAAAATACCTTAAAACCCTCTATAATTATAGAGGGGGCTAAGGTAAATTTAAAACCCTTTAATTCTTTAATAAAGAGTAATTTCTTAGAGGGGGAAAAACAACTAAATAAGGTTATTTTTAGTAATAAAGATTACCCTATACCTTATAATTAAATAATTAAAAATAAGCTTAACTAAGCCTTTAGTCCTAAGGATTAAAATTCACTAAATTTAATGTAATTTAAGCCTAAAAGAATTAATTTAAATCTAGATAAAATAGATATTAATATAAAGGCTTTTATATATTAAATTTACTATAAAGCATAACTTAAAGCAAAAGAAAATATACTTAAAAGTAAGCCTAAAATTTAAAAGTAAGCTTTATATTCACTAAATAAAGCTAAATAGCTTAAAGTAATTTTTAATAAATTTAAGTAACTTTTAAAGGCTAAAACCTTTAAATTTATAAAGGCAGACTAAGTCCTTAAAGGCTAGAAGGTTTTAAAAAATCGCTTAGTATTAAAAATAAAGAGAGATAAAGAAAATAATTCTCTTAAATATAAAGTATAGCTTATTATTAAAGGATTTATATAAATAAAAGAGTTAGATTATATAAATACCTTTACTGCCACTAATATTCCCTTTAATTAATAAATTTTACTAGCTTTAATAGCTTAAAATAACTAAAAAATAAAGTAAGTAGACTTTATTAATGCCTTTTTAAATAGTTACCTTAAAAAGCTTATTTATATAATAATTCTAAAGGGTTTTATAGAATTTATTAAGTAAAATCTATACTTAGCTAAATTAGCTAAAAGCTATAGCTATAGGGCTTTTAAAAGGTAAATAATTATATTTAAAAAGACCCTTTATAGCCTAAAGTAAAGCTTTAAAGAGTGGCAGTAAACGCTTATTAAAGTGCTTAAAAGCTTTAGTTTTAGCCCTTTTATATTTAACCCTACTATATTCTATAATTTAAGAACTAAAACATCTATTATTACTTATATTAATAATTACCTCTTTATAGGGCTAAATTTATAATATATTTAACAGCTTAAAAAGGCTTTATATAAAGCCTACTCTATAGAAAATAGAGGCCTTATTAAATTCTTTCTAAAGGTATAAATATAGTGTAATTAAAAAAATAAAATCTTAAAAATACACTAAAAATAGTATATTTAAGAGGCCTTAATACACTTTAAGCTAAAAAATTATAAAGCAATTAAAATCCTAATGTAGCTAGAGGTTTTAAAAACATAGCTTATAAAACCTTTAAAAAGCTAAGAAATTAAAGAATATTAAAGTATAATAAAGATTATTATATATTTAATACTCCTTACTAAGCTTAATATTACTTTTACACTACAGTAGCTTTTTATAGCTTTAGTTAGTCCTTATTTAAAATATTTAAATACTATAAAAAGCCTATTAAAGTACCTCTTTAGTACTTAAAACCTTATTATAATTTATAAAGGTCCCCCTAAAAATTTAAATAAAAATAACGCTATTAGCTATAGCTTAATTAAGTTCTATAATAGTAATTTTACTAGAGATAGAAGCTCTTTTAAATCTACTTATATATATTTATTTAAGCTAGCTAGCGGCTCTATAAGTTAAAAAAGTAAAAAAGCTAGTATAATAGCTTTATTTACTATAGAAGCTAAATTAGATATAATCTATAAAACCTTTAAAGAACTTTAGTAGCTAGAGGGCATTTTTAAGAAGCTAAAGGCCCCTATAAAGCCCTTTATTTAGATTTTTTATAATAACTAAGGCGCTATAAAGACCGCCTATAATCTAGCACTTTATAGCTACACTAAGTATACTTTATTAAAATTTTATTATAATTAACAATAAGTCTTAGCTAAGCTAGCTAAAATAGCTTATTTAAATACTAAAAAAATACTAGCTAATAGCTTAATAAAGCCCTTAGCTATGCCCCTATATACTATTTTCTTAGAGCTTATAGGGCTTTAATCTCTATAGTAATTGCTATAAATCTTAATGCCTAGCTAAAGGCATTAAAATCCTTATAAAAACACTTAAAAAATATAAAATAATTACTAAAACAATTACTAAAATTAACCTTTAACTTTAATAATAAATTTTATTTAATTAGCTATATTTAACTATAGCCTTTTTTAACTTTTACTAAAAGCCCTGCTTTTTAACTTTTTAAATTAGTTATTCTTTTTCTTAAATGATTTTATTTAGATTTATATAGATTTTATTTTTTAAATTTAGCATTCCTCTTTTTATTTAGCTTTTAAAATACCTCTTTAAAAGGGGTATTAAAAATAATAGCTATTTTTAAGAGACTTTATCTACTATAAGGACTTTTAATAGGCTTTATAATAACCTTAACTCTAACCCCTATAGGGACCTTTATAGGGGGTCTTTAGGTTAAAAGCCGGCGGCAGTACGTATAATATATATATATATATATATATAGTAAGTATAAAAATAGATATTTTAATTAAAAGCTTATAACTATAAACGCCCTACTTTTCTAGCCTTTTTACCTTTAACTACATACTTTAATAGTTAGTGTATATTTAATTAAAAAGCTAATAAACTATTAGCCTTAATAATTAATTTTTATAGTAATAAAGTATATTAATTAAATTTTTATTAAAGATTTAAGCTATATTACTTAGTAGCTATAAAGCCTTAGGTTATATAACTTATAAACTACCTTAAAAAAGAAAATAAAAGGTTTTTAAAATTAAATTATATAAGGACTAAAGGTTATAAAAAAGAAATATAAAGAGTTTTATTATTATTAAAGTAAAGGGAATTTTTCTATATAAACTTCTTAATTTTTAGATTTTTAGGATTTTTTTATATATAAATTTTTACTAAGTAAAATTTTTAATATATATATTAATAGATTAGTTATATAGCTATAAGTTTATTTTTTTATTTTCCTATATAAATAAATTTTATAGAAAATAAAAAGTAACTTATAAGCCTTTATTAGCTATATAAATTTACTAATAAGCTTAGTAAGTATATAAAGAAGAACACTTATCTCTTTATAGCTGCCTATAACTATATAAACTATTAATTAAACCTATTACCTATAATATTAAATAAATTAAATAAAATCTAAGAAAATTTACTTATATTTTATAAGCTAGAATTTAATGTATTTTATATACTAAAAAGCGTGCATTAAGCTTTTAATGTAGAAATAAGGCCTGTAGTAACCGCTATAGCGCTATAAAGACCTTCTAACCGCTAGCTTACTAAGCCTCACTACCTTAGTACTTTAGAGGGCAAAAGCCTCTATAAACCCCTTATTTCTAATATATAGGTATTATTTAATAGTATATAACCCTCTATTAAAAGCCCCCTTTAACTTAAGTAGTTACTTATATATATATTAAATAATATAAGTATATAATAAAGTAAAGAAATAATTTACTAAAAGCTAGTAGTAAATAAAGAAATAAATAGATAAAAAGTATAAAAACCTTTTAAAATATATAGAGAGTTAGTTAGTTATACTTAATATAAAGAATATTTATATAAAGTAATCTATAAAAAAGCTTAATAAAAAGATACTAAAGCTATTTTATATATTAAAGGTAATTTTAAATACTATACTTTAATTATTATTACTAAAGGAATAGTATATTTATAACTTCTTTTATATCTTCTTTATTAAACCCTTTTATATAAAGAAGAATATTAATTTAAACTAAGTCTTAAAGGAGGTTAAATTTATTAAAGCTAAAGACTTTTAAGTAAAGGAGATATAAAATACTTAAACTATTAATAATAATATTAAATACTTAATAAAATAAAAAAAATAGCCTATAAAGAAGTATTAAATTTAAAAACCCTATAAGCACTTTATTAAAGATAAAGCTAAAGCTTTGCTTTATTAATTTATAATTAATAACTTAAGTAAGCCTTATAATTTAAAGGTCTATAACATTACTTTATAAATATTATAAATGCTTAAGGCAAGCTTTTTTAAAGGGGGGGGATTATATTATATATATAAGGATAGCGCTTAACTAACTTTAGGCACCACTATATAATAGGTACCTCTTACCTTAGGTATCCTTACTTATAGCTTATATATATAAGATTTCCGCGGCCCTTAGGACCCTTAGAAGGAACCTAGACCTCTAAGACCCTCCAAGCCCCCTAAGTGAGCCAAAGTCGATTATTGTTTGAATTGAATCTTCGTATTCCAAGCCCCTATGAACGGCCCTTGTCACAATCACCTTGACGAGTCCCCAACGGAGGAAGAGGGCAAGCCACGCCGTTGCGTGTACCTGGTCGTGGTCTTGACGCTCGTGCGGTAGAGGGTGCAGGAAGGGGATATGGAACGAGGTCTGCTGCGTTTGGGTTGTCTTTTGGTCTTTATTTTTTTTGGGGTTTTTTTTTTAAAAAAAAAACATTCATTTGCAAGTTTCAAGTTACGTTGACAAAATAACAATAGTAAAAAAAAAGATGTAAAAAAAAATACATATCTTTCATTTATTCCCTTCATGTCTATTTGTAGTTGCTTAGTCCCGATAAATTTAGTCGCTCCCAGTCCCATCCATCCCCCCCCCCCCCCCCCCCCCCCACGGCACGTAACAGTCGTGATGCCGAGAAAAAAAAAAGGAAAAAAACAAAACAAAACAAAAAAAGACCATGCGTGCTTACATCGAGTCAAGTCTTGAATCAGGACTCCAGGAGATGCGTTCCCCTCGTGTAACCGGACGACTCCAAACAGAGCCAGCAGAAGCAAAATGGAGTAGAAACGCCTTCCATTCACGGAATCGAAGCCAAACCCTGCCTTGCCCCTGCCGATGCAACTTGCCCAAGACGCGACGCGGTGATGCCACGTTGTGCTTCGCGCCGGCCATCCATGCGGGACCATGAATCACACGTCGCACGGAGCTTTGTGCTCGGGATGGAGTTTTGGGTTGGCGAGGGCGTGAATGGGGGGAGGTGGTGGAGAGGGCACGAACGAAAGGCAGCGAGAAGAAACTATAAAATGAAAATAAAATAATACTAAATAAAAAAGAAGTATATATAAAAGAAAAGAAAAGAAAAGAAAAGAAAGCCACAGCACCTTTTGTACAATCTAGTACCATCGCAGAGCAAGGCTTCGTCCTCTACATCGTCTCTTTCCTTTTGCCAAGTGAAAACGCACCTGCCGTTTCGGGAAAGACAATTCCCCAGCCCATCGTCCTACGCGGTGTTCCCCACCCACTTTCTATTTTCCGGCTTTCTTTTCATGTACATCTTGGTCTGTATTGCTCTGCGTGCGGCGTCGCGTCGACAACGCCAGCTTTCCGTCCCGCATGAGGCTGTGGCTCGAGTACGTGATGAGATGGGGGGAGGGGGTCCCCTGTCGGGGTGGGTGTGCGGGCGGATTGCCCGGTGGCCGGGACAAGCGAGTTGGTTCGCACGACGGGCCGTGCATGATGCATGATGCATGATGCATGATGCATGATGCATGATGCATCGCGGAGGGATGGAGGGATGGACTCATCACGCTGCGTTGCGTTGTGCGTCCGCATGGTAGCATGGCAGTGTGCTTCGGCCGTTGGACGCCGAGGCACCATTGTTCAGCTCCCGCCTCGGCTCCGTCGTGCGGTGGGCGTCGAGGGGATGGATGCATTGTTTGCTGGGAAACCGGGGTGGGTTGCCTGGCGTGTGGCGACATGGGCGACATGGGCGACGGATGCTGGTCTTGGTCTTTGTATGTAGGTGCAGGCCCAGAAACCAGGATGAGGATCAGTTTTTTTTTTCTTTTTTTTTCTTTTTTTTCTTTTTTTTTTTCCTTTTATTGTTACTATTATTCTATTTTCTATCTCTTTCTATCTCTTTCTCTCTTTATTTTATTCTCCAACTGCCTTCTCCTTCTTCCATCAGCCCTGTGGCTTCCAACGTGCAGGCTTTCGCCGCGTATTGCCCACGGCGCATTCGGCCCGTTCCCACCAGCCGTGGTCGGTGGAGCGGACCCGGAATTTCCTGCTCCAATATCTCCGACCCGGCCGAGATGCGCTGCCATTGTCCGACCCTGACCTGGACGTACATGTACACTCCATGGACAGTGGCGGCACAACGTCAGGCCATGACATCGACATGGCCGGTATTTTTTTTTTTTTCTTTTCTTTTTTCTTTTCTTTTTTTCTTTTTCTTTTTCTTCTTTTTTTTTTCTTTTTTCTTTTTTTTTTAAAAAAAAAGCTATATATTAATTTCTTTTTTTATATTTCTTTTCTTTTTATATTCCTTCTTTTTATATTCCTTCTTTTTATATCCGTTCTTTTTATGCTGTGGACCGAACTTCCATCACATCTTGTCCACCAAGACAGTCGCGTCTACGAATCCCGACAACGTTTCGTCTCTCTCTTTCTATTCTCCAACCATCTCCTGCCTTGATCTGCTGCGGCATCCTCGACAACGACCCATCTCGGCCCCAACATGAATGAACCGCCTCGAGTGGCACGCACCCGCAGACATGGCGCCGTGTCCGCGTCCGCAAAAGCAAGCCCACGCCCGGTACTTCCAATCTGCAGACCGGCGCGCGGGGGAAAGAGGGCACCCGGCCACGTTTGTGTCGTGCCTGCCGTGCATGCGTGCAGGGGGGAATGGCGAGGGGGTCTGTCCAGAAAGTACGAGGAGGTACTTGAGTAAAGTGGAGTATTTTCTGCCTTCAACGTCCCAACCGCTTTGGTACGGCAAGTCCAGGTCATCCCCAACATTGCGCCATACAATTCTGCTCTAAACGTCTTTGAAAGTACGTACGACCATGGCACCAGCCCAGTTCACGCCAACATGGAAATTCCCGTCCTCTCCTTTTGTACATGCCATGCTCGAACCACCCCATACACCCTCCTCGCCCCCTCATCCATGCGAATCATCCCCCTTGCACGCCTCGCATCCCGAGTCCCGAGTCCTGCCTCCAACATCCCTGGATGGTGACGGCCGCCCTCCAGGTTCAGCCGCCGTGGGCGAGTCCGCCTCGTGCACCGCAACCGCAACCGCAACGTTGCTCGCCCACCGCAATGCGTCGCCGCACGGACAAGAGCAGACCAGAGGCTCATCAACAAGGCGGTCCTTGCAAGGGGCCTTGACCGCAGTCTCGTCGTCACAACGGGCGCGGCCACCCATGCAAGGCGTCCGTCACGGCGGACGCGACACCCGTTGGCCTTTGTATCCCTGAGCTCGACGGACCGGCGTCACTCATTTCTATGCCTATACGGGAAAAATAAGAATAAAAAAAAAAGTACTTTCCGAGTATAAGACACAAAGGAAGAAGAAGAAGAAGAGAAGAGAAGACGGGGGAGACAGGGAAAATAAAACATAAAAAAAAGAAGAAGAAAAGAAAGAAAAGAAAGAAAAGAAAGAAAAGAAAGAAAAGAAAGAAAAGAAAGAAGAGAAAGAAGAGAAAGAAGAGAAAGAAGAGAAAGAAGAGAAAGAAAAGAAAGAAAAGAAAGAAGAGAAAGAAAAGAAAGAAAAGAAAGAAAAGAAAGAAAAGAAAGAAAAGAAAAAAAAGAAAGAAAAGAAAGAAAAGAAAGAAAAGAAAGAAGAGAAAGAAAAGAAAGAAAAGAAAGAAAAGAAAGAAAAGAAAAAAAAGAAAGAAAAGAAAGAAAAGAAAGAAAAGAAAGAAAAGAAAGAAAAGAAAGAAAAGAAAAAAGAAAAGAAAAAAGAAACGAAAGTGCCCAGGTTTTCCGTCGTTCCCTTTTCCCCTTTTTACCCCCCGTTGACCGTTTCCCCCTCTGTGTACATACAATGCAACAAATGAACTACATGTGGGTCCACATGTTGGTGCGAGTCGTCGGTTGACGAATCAACGTATAAAGCATACATGGCCTGCGCGACACAAAACCGCAGCAGTAGAGGGTTCGATTTCTCCTCATCCTTTCTCCCTCTTCCTTTGTTTTACGCCGATCCCTTTCTTGATCCTCTCCTACCCATACAGAGCTTCGATGAAATAGATGAAGCCGAAAATGAGAAACGCAATGGCCCCGCCCACCGTGACTGCGAAGCCCGAGTTAGCAGCCTCGTCTTTTGAGGTGCGCAAAAAAAAAAGCAAGAACAAAAGAATCAAGGGAAAACGGAAATAAAAGAGAATAGAAGAAGAACAAGAGAATAGGGGGAGGAGGGGGGGTGAAGGCGTAAAAACATGAAGGAGAAAACCCAAAAGGGGAAAAAACGCACCCATCTTTAAACTCACTCGGCCAGCAATCGCACGGCCTCCAATGACTGCCACTCCCGTGCAGATAGCATGGCCACAGGTAGCTCCCAGCGTCACCCACCAGTAGTCTTGGCCCGCCGCCATGGCAATCGTGGCAATCTGACTCCGGTCCCCCCATTCGCCCAGGAACGTCATGGCAAACGTCTGCACCCAGGCGGGGCTGAGGAGCAGAGAACAAAGATTGCCAATGCCCTGCAGGAACCCAGTCGCCGCCGACCCAGATCGTCTCGGCCGGCTGCGGGAGCGCGATTGCGAGGGAGAGCGTGGCGGTGAGGGAAACCGGCCCGTGGACCGAGTCTTCCTGTCACCGAGGCCCATTTCCAGGTGGTAGGCCGACACGTCGCCCGCCTTGCCCGCACCCATCTCCTTCTCCTTCTCCGCGAGCTCCTGCTCCACTTCGTGCATCTCGGCAGTCACGCCTTCGTCGGCGTCCATCTGCAGACCCTCCCTGAGCAGTCGGCCGCCAAAGACGAAAAACAACCCCGCGGCGAGGAAGCTGGTGAGCCGCTTCGGAATGAGAGTCGGCACGGCGTGGCCCAGCACGGCAGACAGGACCGTCATGACGAGCAGCGCGCCAAACGCGGCCGAGAAGACGACCAAGCGGTCATGCTTCATCGCCATGAGCGCCGCGACAAGAAACGTCTTGTCGCCAATCTCGGAGACGAGAATCATGGTGAATGATAGCATCCATGAGTGGAACGGCTGGATAAGTCCTTCGTCCTTCTCGGGCTCTGCGGTCGACGTCTTGGCGTTCTTGGACGTCTTCTTGCTCGGCGTGTCTTTGAGCTTGGAGGCCAAGGGCTCGAGATTATCTTTCGGCTGTCCGCCCGCGGAAGTCTTGGATTTGTCTCCCGGCGCATCGGGAAGATCGCCAGGCTTCTGGTTTTTCGGGGCCAACAGGGGCGCATCAGTCACGACGTGGGTTGAAATGGGGATTGGGGGCTGGGGGCTGGGGGCTGGGTCTAGTTTTCTTTGTCCCAAACTCACATCAAGGCCCGTGTAATCCGTATTGCCCTCCTCTTTGTGGTCCGACAGCTTTGAGCGGTCCGTATCTTCGTCCTTCTTGTTGCGCAACTTTCTCTCTTCGCTGTGTGGCAGAGGAGGTTGTTCCTTTGGTGCCGTGGGTTTGGTGATCGTCTTCTGGCCTGTTTTGTCTTCCTTCTCCTTGCGGACCTTGTCCTTTTCCGAGACACCGCCGTCGGTGCCGGTGCCACTCTCCGGGCGGTTGCGGTTCTTGTCGGACATGACGCCGTCGTTGGATTTGGGGATCTTCTGCCCGTTGACTAGTGTCGGATCATCAGGTCTTCCTTTCAGCTTGGGAAGCTTCTGTCCCTGTTTGTCGACGGCTCGGCCATCCGTCTCGACAAAGGGGCCAAGGTGAGGCTTCCCATCTGTGTAATCAAACGGGGCGTCCTTGATCAGGGGGCGCTGCTTGCCGGTACCGGGTGCATCATCTGCTTGGCGGGATTCCGACTTGCGGTCCTCGACGGCAGAGGCTGCTCGCGGCGACAGGCCGACGGTCAGGGATGGCAGCAGCAGAAGCAACAGTGGCGAGTATCTTGTGTGGAATCGCATTGCGTGCGCGAGGATGCGAGGGTGCCGCTTTTTTGTTTTTGTTTTTGTTTTATTTTGTTTTATTTTGTTTTTGTTTGTTTTTGTTTGTTTTTTTGTTTGTTTTTTTCTTTTCCTTTTTTTTTTTTGCGCTCTTG
>SRPY01000101.1:0-64432 GCA_018360145.1 Claviceps africana
TAAAATAATAATATCTTTAATATTCTATAAAAATTAGAAGATTTAGCTATAACTATAGCTAATAACTTAGTAAATAAGCTAGTAAATACACTATTAAAAGATCTTAATTTTAGTAGAAGTATAAGCTAAAATAAGGCTTTTAATATATTAAATTTCTATAATAACTCTGTTATTAAGGAATTTAATAAAAGGGTTTATAGCTTCCTAAAGGCTATAAGGCTAAAGGGACTGGAAAATTATAATTAATAGAAATAAGCCTTAGTAATTTAATTTAAGGCTTTAAAAATGCCTAATTTTCTAGATAATTCTAAGGGATTTTTTAGTAATTTAAGTGACCCTAACTAAGCTATTATTTTTATACTTCTAAGAGATAGCTGTTTTAAGGCCCCTTAGGCCGCTATAATTTAGCAATAAAACCTAGTAAAAGCCTTTAGCCTTCTAAAAAGGCAGTATTCTTAGAGTGCTAAAATATAACGTAGCTCCCTATATTCCTAATTCTATAGCCTAAATTTCTAAGGCTTTAAGGGATCTTTAGAGGCTTTTAATGCTTTATTTAATAATTTACTAACTAAACTAATAATTTCTAGATTTTCTATAGAACCTATAGATTAAGTAAATTAATATTTATAAGCATTAAAATCTACTTTTCCTTAGTAGGCAGAAAGGTAACGATTTACTATAAGGACTAATAGAGCCCTAAGGATCTCTATAGAGGCACTAAATTTGTAATTTTTAATAGTAGACTTACTAGAAGAGCAGCGAGATAAAAGCTTTATTATAGCTAAAGCTTTAAATTATAGAGCTATAAGCTCTAAGAAATCTGTATATAGGGGCTTTAAAGAAAATAAAACCCTTAATTTTTATAAAAATAAGAATAATAAAAAGAATAACCTCTAAGAAAATAAAGGAAATTTTAAGTCCTCTTTTAATAAAAAGAAAGGCAAAACCTAGCCTAAGAAATCCTTTAAAAA
This sequence comes from Claviceps africana, assembly GCA_018360145.1. Taxonomy (NCBI): domain Eukaryota; kingdom Fungi; phylum Ascomycota; class Sordariomycetes; order Hypocreales; family Clavicipitaceae; genus Claviceps; species Claviceps africana. The sequence goes on from SRPY01000101.1 coordinate 972, forward strand.
GGCTAAGGATAAGGCTTAGGAGGGCGTATTTATATTAAGCAATTTTAACCTTACTAATAGCTCTTTAGAGCTTCTTAGCAGACTTAATAGCCTTAGTGCTAGTAGTGAATCCACTAATTTTAGTAATTTTAATAGTGTTACTAGCATTAAAAAAGACTTAGAGGATAAAAAACCCTTTAAGGCCTTTAATTTTAATTGTAAAGTAATAAAGAACTCCCTTTTTTATAATATAGGCTCTATAGTATATTTAATTAATTCTAAAGAGCACTTTATAAGCTATATTCCTTATAAAAAGGGGGAAGCTAAGCCTATCTCTACTAATAGAGGACCTATATATTCTAAGGGATATAGAAAAGCTAAATTCTTAGTGCTTTACTAGTAAAATCCTAATAAATATAGGCCTTTAATTCTTTAAAACGCACTATATTTTTTAGGTTTAAATATAAATATAGTTAGTAAATTAAAGCACTATTTAGTAGAAGGATATATAAGTAAAAATGCTTTATATTTAGCTAATAGGTTTTATATTAGTCTTTTAAATATTAAGAAACACAGTTTTTTCTTTTAAATAAAAGACCTATATATACCTCTTTTAAAATCACCTAGTAGCTTTTATAGCTACTATAATAGTTATTTTAACTATTAGATTTTTAGCTACCCTATAGAGATTAAAATCCCTCTTTAAAAGCCTTTATAGGCTAAGAAAGCTATTAAAATTAAAGAATTAAGGGATTTTAATCTAGAACCCCTTAATACTATAGCCCCTTCTTCCTTAATATCTATAGCCTTAGGCTAGGTCTTTAATTCCCCTAATTTAGTACCTAATTCCCTTAAATTAAAGCCTAATTCTTAAGGGGTATAATAGGCTTTAGCAGACCCTTTTACTATATTTTTAAAGGCTTTAAAAGACCTAAAAATAATAGAAGGTCTTTTAAAGCCCTTAGAACTGCAGGCGCTTTAATAAAAGGCCTATAGATCCTTTAATAAGGCCTAGTAGGGAGCTATAAAAGAAGGCCTTATAAAGCCTAAAAAGTTAAGCTTAAGCGCTAAAAGTTAACCTTTAAAGCCTAATTTATATTAAAAATTGTTAAAACTAGTTAGAATTTAGTATATTTAGCTAGGGTATTTAGAGATTAACCTTTTAAAGAAAACAAGCTTATTAGCTAAGGGAATACTAGATTTTACTAGCATGAAAAATAAGGATTTTAACTATTTAATTTATACTTAAACTAAAGTAGTTAGAAGACCTAATAAAAATTTAATTCCTAACCCTTTTAAAGCTTTAAATAGGCTAGAGGGAGATATAGTAAAAATCAGCCTTACCCTTTATAATAAGCAGTAAATCTACCTATTTTTAGTAAACTAAAAAACTAGATTTAGGTAGGTTCTATAAATGCTTAATAAAGAGGGATTTACTATATTTTTAGCTATTAAAAGCTTCTTTAAATCCTTAAAGAATAAGTTTAATACCTACCCTAAAAATCTATATTTTAATAGAGGTAAAGAAATTAATTCTGCTTTATAGAGCTAGTTAGCTAAAAAGGGGATAAAATTTATAACCTCTTCTCCTTATATCTATAAGTAAAATAGATTAGCTAAGCGTTCTATTTATATTATTTTAGATAGATTATAGGCTACCTTACACTAGTTTAGTTTACCGTTATTTTTATAGAATTTCGTCCTTTTTTTAGTTATAAATTCTATAAATTTATTAGTAAATTTAACTAAACTAGCGTGCCTAGCACAATTATTAGCTAATAACTTTAATAGGCCCTTTATACTTAATTATAGCTCTTTTAGAGCTATAGGCTCTTATTATAAGGTCTTAATTCCTTTAGAAAAAAGACTTAAAGCTTAAAAGCTAGCCTTTAAGATAGTACTTAGTAGGCTACTTACTATAGTAGGTTCTAAGACCTATATAGTATATATTCCCTTTAAAAGGCTTATAATAAAAACTAGCTTTCTTAGAATTATAGAACCTATAGGCCCTATTTCTAGCAGCCTCCTTAGGCTTTCTATAGGAAATAATAGCTCTTTAAAGGGGGACTTCCCCAATAAAAATGCCCTAAAACCCTCTATAATTATAGAGAGGGCTAAGGTAAATTCAGAACCCTCTAACCCTTTAATAAAGAGTAATTCCTTAGAGGGGGAAAAATAACTAAATAAGGTTATTTTTAGTGATAAAGATTACCTTATACCTTATAATTAAATAGTTAGAAATAAACTTAGCTAAGCCCTTAGTTTTAAAGATTAAAATTTACTAAATTTAATGTAATTTAAGCCTGAAAAAATCAATTTAAATCCAGATAAAATAGATATTAATATAGGGGCTCTTATATATTAAATCTATTATAAGGTATAACTTAAAGTAAAAGAAAATATACTTAAAAGTAAGCCTAAGACCTAAAAGCAAGCTTTATATTTATTAAATAAAGCTAAATAGCTTAAAGCGATTTTTAGTGAATTTAAGTAACTTTTAAAGGCTAGAACCTTTAAATTTATAGAGGCAGATTAAGTCCCTAAAGGCTAGAAGGTTTTAAAAAATTATTTAGTATTAAAAATAAAGAGAGATAAAGAAAATAATCCTTTTAAATATAAAGTATAGTTTATTACTAAAGGATTTATATAAATAAAAGGGTTAAATTATATAGATACCTTTACTGCCATTAATATTCCCCTTAATTAACAAATTTTACTAGCCCTAATAGCTTAAAATAATTAAGAAATAAAGTAAGTAGACTTTATTAATGCCTTTTTAAATAGTTACCTTAAAGAGCTTATTTATATAATAATTCTAAAGGGTTTTACAGAATTTATTAAGTAAAATCCACACTTAACTAAATTAGCTAAAAGCTATAGCTATAGGGCTTCTAAAAGGTAAATAATTATATTTAAAAAGACCCTTTATAGCCTAAAGTAAAGCTTTAGAGAGTGGCAGTAAATACTAACTAAAGTGCTTAAAAGCCTTAGTTTTAGCCCTCTTATATCTAACCTTACTATATTTTATAATCTAATAACTAAAACATTTATTATTACTTACATTAATAATTGCCTCCTTATAGGGCTAAATTTATAATATATTTAATAGCTTAAAAAGGCCTTATATAAGGCCTACTCTATAGAAGATAAAGGCCCTGCTAAATTCTTTTTAAAGGTGTAAATACAGTGTAATTAAAAAAATAAAATCTTAAAAATACACTAAAAACAGTATATTTAAGAGGCCTTAGCACGCTTTAAGCTAGAAAATTGCAAGGCAGTTAAAATCCTAATGTAGCTAGGGGTCTTAAAAACACAGCTTATTAAGCCCTTAAAAAGCTAAGAAATTAAAGAATATTAAAGTATAATAAAGACTATTATATACTTAATGCTCTTTACTAAGCTTAATATTGCTTTTACACTGTAGTGGCTTTCTATAGCCCTAGCTAGTCCTTATTTAGAATATTTAAATACTATAAAAAGCTTGCTAAAGTACCTCTCTAGTACTTAGAACCTTACTATAATTTATAAGGGTCCCCCTAAAAATTTAAGTAAAAATAATACTATTAGCTATAGCTTAGTTAGGTTCTATAATAGCGATTTTACTAAAGATAGAAGCTTTTTTAAATCCACCTATATATATTTATTTAAGCTAGCTAGCGGCCCTATAAGTTAGAAGAGCAAAAAGGCTAGTACAATAGCTTTATTTACTATAGAAGCTAAATTAGATACAATCTATAAGACCTTTAGAGAACTTTAGTAGCTAGAGGGCATTTTTAAGGAGCTAAAGGCCCCTATAAAGCCCTTTATTTAGATTTTTTGCAATAACTAAGGCGCTATAAAGACCGCCTACAATCCAGCACTTTATAGCCGCACTAAGTATACCTTGTTAAAATTTCATTATAATTGACAACAAGTCTTAGCTAGGCTAGCTAAAATAGCTTATTTAAATACTAAGAAAATGCTAGCTAATAGCCTAATAAAGCCCTTAACTATACCCCTACACACTATTTTCTTAAAGCTTATAGGGCTCTAATCCCTATAGCAATCGCTATAAATCTCAATGCCTAGCTAAAGGCATTAAAATCCTTACAAAAACACTTGAAAAATATAAAACAATCACTAAAACAATTACTAAAATTAACCTTTAACTTCAACAACGAATTTTGTTTAATTAGCTATATTTAACTATAGCCTTTTTCAACTTTTGCTAGGAGCCCCGCTTTTCGACTTTTTAAATCAGTTATCCTTTTTCTTAAATGATTTTATTTAGATTTATATGGATTTTATTTTTAAATTTAGCATTCCTCTTTTCGTTTAGCTCTCAGAATACCTCTTTAGAGGGGGTGTTGAAAATAACAGCTATTTTCAGGAGACCTCATCCACTATAAGGACTTTCAACAGGCCTTATAACGACCCTAACTCTGACCCCTATAGGGACCTTTATAGGGGGTCTTTGGGTTGAAAGCTAGCGGCGTTGCGCGCAACACACGCGCGCGCGCGCGCGGCAAGCGCAAAAATGGACGTTCCAGCCAAGAGCTCGCAGCTGCGAGCACCCCACTTTTCTAGCCTTTTCGCCCTCAATTACGCGCTTTAACAGTTGGCGCACGCCCAATTAGGAAGCTGACGGACCGTCAGCCTGAGTTTTGCTATTCGGGCCGCCATGAAATTCTATTGGGGCCGCCGCCCCACTTTTTACCCCGCTTAGACCCACTTTTCATTTTTAGTTTCCTAGGCAGCAGCTAAAATTTTTTTATCCCACCCCTTATACTAGACCTTACCACTAAAATCACATATAAATATATAGTTAAGATAGTAATTGTAAGAATTATTAAATAAAATCTATTAAATCTCTTACTTAATAGGGCCCTTTACACTTACTCTTTCTAAATTCCTTCCTTTTACTCTTTTATAACCTCTTTTTATTAATATAAAGGCCGGAATTTATTGTTAAAAGCCCTCTTTTTTTATTATTAAAAGCCCTCTTTTACCCTCTTTTTATTATATTCCCCTCTATAAATTTTACTATATTAATTACAGTAAAAAATTTACAATATCTACTATTTCTAAGCCTCTTCTGCTATATAGTAATATTCCTAAGGTTTTACTATCTTAAAGGTTTGCCTCCTTTACTTAACTATATACCTTTTTATAGATATTTACCTATAAAAATAGATTTAGCTTTATTAAGTGCTCTATAAGTAAATATATTACTATTAACAGTAAAAATAATCTATACTTTAGCTTGCTATTTTATAACTAAAGCTTAGCTTAAGAGAGCTAAGTAACTAAGCTTTAATATACTTTTATAGTAAAAAATAACTATACCTTTAGAATTAAGGTAATATCTACTAAGATTCTAAAAAACTAAATATAGAATTACACTATAGTTAATAGTTATTATAACTATTTACACTTACTCTAGCCCTTTAATTATATAATTTATTACTACTTTATAGTAAAGTAAAAAAAGTAAGTAATAAGGTTTAATAAGCTATAGACTCTCTTTACTTATAAGGTTAGTGAAATACTCTATTAATAAAGTAATATACACTATAGTAACTTTATAGTAAAGGATATTTATAATACCTACTAAAATATATATTACCTTAAATTAAGTAGCTTTATAGCTATATAATGCTTTATCTTAACTTTTTAAAAAAAAGGCCTGCCTTATAGGGTATAGTATAATAATAAAGATTAACTTATATCTACTATTTAAATCTATCCCTTTTATATTAAAAAATAAAAGGTATTCCTAAAAGTTCTTAATATAAATAATATATATAAAACTAACTACTTTAGCCTTTATTTTTTAGAAGTTACTACTATAATTAATTAAAAGTCTACAGTAAATATTATATTTAGATTCTTAAGCTTTAAAAAGGAGCTAGTATATAGTTAAATACTAAATATATTAAATAAGATTTAAAAAGAGCATTAAGTCTATAGCCTTAACGTTATTATTATAGATATAAAGCTTACACTAAAAAACGCTTTAAATATTATCTTCCTTAAAACTTAACAGTAGCTTTACTAGTAGTATATATAGAAAAACATTTATAATCACATTTTTAGCGCTTAAAATAAAGCTGCTAAAGACCCTTAGCCCGCTACCGCCACCGCTGCTAACGCTAATGCTAAAGAGGTACTAGCTAAGGCCTTTAATTAGTTTACTAAAGGCATATATTTTATATTTAAGGCACTAACTAAAGCAATTATAGAGATTAAGTTTAAAGCCACTTAAGAAGAGATATAGAAGATATATAGTATATACTAATAGCTAATTTTAGATTATATTAAAGAGATCTATTTACTATAAAAGCTACAGTAGGTAGCTTACTTTATTAATTATTATTATAATTTTAGTGAGTTATTAAATAGTTTTATAAAGGCTATATATAAAGATCTTAAGTCCTATCTATTATTAAGTAAAGGTTATTTTCTCTTTATAATAAAAGGAATTAAATAAATAGTGGAAAAAAATATTTATATTTATAATTACAACACTACTATTAATAAGCTTAAATAATATTAAAAATATATTAACTTAGCTTAGCTTAGTAGGCTTACTATATAAATTTTCTATTAAGTAGTTAAGCTATTAATTAAAGAGTATAGGTTTATTAAGGCTTACTATATAGAGAAACAAAACCTACTGCTTTATAACGGTTTTTATACCTTTTCATAGCAATTTATATTACCCTATGTATATTAAATATTAAAGGGACTTTAGTATAAGAAGCCTTTAATAAAAGACCTTATATATTTTTATTAGTAGCTTTATAAGCCCTTAGTAAGTCCTTAATTCCCTTTCTATAATATTTACTAAAGACTATTATCTTATAGCTATATATTAAGGACTTTGTAATAAAATCTAATAAATCTATAACCCTATAATTATTAGTAGAATTTAAATAGTAAAAAATAAGAAAATTACATTAACGTAACCTCTATAACCCTTATAGCTGCTATAAGCCTTATAGCTGCTGTAATTGTAAATATCTTAAACTTAAAGTACTTAATTACTACAGCTATTATAGGTTTTATAAGTATTTTTATTATAAGTGACTTAATTATAAAGGCCTCTGTTATTATAGCGGCCGCTAGCCTTATAGCTTAGCTAGGCTTAAGGCCTTTAACACCTAAATTTAAGTATTTAGCGAAGCCTTTTATATTTTAAAATAAATCCTATAATATAGTAAGCTAAAAAGAATATAGCTTACTGTTTAAATTAAGGTAGCTATAGCACTATAAATAGAATAGAAGGTTATTAAGTAATTAAAAGCTTACTGCCTTTTAGCGTTAAGATAGTTATTTTAGTAATATAGCTAGCAGAAATTTAATTATAATAGTAGACCCCTTAGTAGCTAGATAATTAGTTAGCCTAAGTTAAAGTGTTTACTTTTAAAGAAAATACTAGAAACCGCGTTTTTAAATAAATTAGCTTTAGCTACTATAGTTAATAAAATATATTTTTTATACCTTAATTAATTACCTTTAGGTTTTTAGGGGTTCTATACACTGTAGTGTATAATAATAGGGGGGTGCTAGGAAAAACACGCTTTGCCTAAAACTAGCTAGTAGCGGCCTTAATAGAATTTTATAGCGGCCCGAATAGCAAAACTCGTCAGCCTTAGCGATTGATTTTTACAGCAACGAGGCACGCCAGCTAAATTCTAATTGAAGATTTGGGCTGCGCTGCCCAGCGGCTGCAGGGCCCCAGGTCACGTGACCCACGGGCCACCCTAGAGGAGGAAATGGAAGGTCTTTAGAATTAAATTGTGCAAGGACTAAAGGTTATGGAAAGGAAATGTAAGGAGTTTTATTATCGCTAAAGTAAGGGGAATTTTTCTATATAAATTTCCTAATTTTTAGATTTTTAGGATTTTTTATATATAGATTTTCACTAAGTAAAATTTTTAGTGTATACATTAGTAAGTTAGTTATATAGCTATAAGTCTATTTTTTTGTTTTTCTATATAAATAAATTTTATAGAAAATAAAAAGTAGCTTATAAGCCTCTACTAGCTATATAGATCCACTAATAGGCTTAGTAGGTATATAAAGAAGAACACTTATCTCTTTATAGCTACCTATAACTATATAGACCGTTAATTAGACCTACTACTTATAACATTAAATAAATTAGATAAAATCTAAGAAAATTCACTTATATTCTATAAGCTAGAACTTAGCGTATTTTACATGCTAAAAAGCGTGTATTAAGCTTCTAACGTAGGAATAAGGCCTGTAGCAACCGCTATAGCGCTACAGAGACCTTCTAACCGCTAGCTTACTAAGCCTCACTACCTTAGTACTCCAGAGGGCAAAAGCCTCTGTAAACCCCTTATTTCTAATAAAAGTAAATTAACTATATAATAGCTACTTTATTTAACCTTTTTAAGCTTTACCTTTACTATATAAAGACTTATTATTATTACTTAAGTTAATTATTTCACTGCCTTTTATTACAGTTAGTGCGTTTTTATCGCTAGAGTTCTATATACATTATTTTAGAGTAGGACTAAGCTTAAGGCTTATTTCTTTACAGCTTTTATATATATTATAATAAACTTCTTCCTACTTAAAGCTTTATTTAATAATAAAACCTATATTTATAGGTAGAGGGTTTAGAGATATATAGGGAGTTTAAAGTCTTAGATTCTATATTAGTAAATAAAGAGTTTTATTTCTATTTATATTATAAGTTATTAAGCACTTAAAATCTTTCTTTTATATACTTATAGGTATATTTACCCTTAAGTTTAAACTCTTTAGTAGAGATATTATTTATAACTATTTAGTTAAAGTTAATAAAAAAAGTTTAACTTTATTATTAAGATTAGTATTAATTTATAGCTTTTAAAGGAGCGATTTTAAAATAGGAATCTCTTATATCTCTACGCTTTCCTTATATATATTATAGAATACTAATTTATTAAAAGTAATATTCCTTATTATTATTACTCTCTTTAATAAAGGGATTTAAATCTAATATATATTTAAGGCTTTATAGCCTATAAGATAACTAATATATCCCCTAAGGCTTATCTTAAAATACCTTTAATTATAATCTACCTCTTAGTTCTATAATATTAAATAAGCGTAGTAGCTATAAGTATATAAGCCACTTTAATCTAGCTTTAGGTCTACTATATACACTTAAATTAGGAGGTAGGCGTTATTATAAAACTAGCTCTTAAAGACCTTAATAGAGGTTTTCTACTATAATTACTAAATTAAACTAATGTTATATAAATATACTATAGCTCTTATACTTTCTAACTATAGGTTTAGTAGAAGCCCTATACCTTTAAGTATTATAATTAACTTTATTATAATTATTTAATTTACTCTTTTAGCGCTACTATTAAATTTATATATATATAGCGGCAAGCATTTTAATTCTATACCTTCTAAGCATACCTAAGCTTAGAAAGCTATATTACGCTACATTAAAATAACTATATATTTATTATTTTATTTAAATTTTATAATTAGTAGCTTAAATTAATATAATATCTATTGTTTAAAGTAAATTAATATATTAAAAATAGTTTTAAAAGACTTATTAAGTAAAGTATATATCTATATTATCCTACTATACTTATACTTAAAAGTAAGTAGCTATTTTATACTATTATAGCTCTTTAAATAATCTTAAAGATTTTAATAAACTTACTAAAAAGGTTTTAAAGACTGCCTTTTTAATAGTCTTTAAGAGATAACTTACTTAATATATATAAAAGTATAGAACTTATAGTCCCTTTATACTATTCTTTAAATTCACACTTCTTTTATATTTATTATAAGCTTACTAAGTATATTTAAGCTAAGGTAGCTAAACTATAAGTGCTATAGCTCTTTATTATTAATATATAGTAAGCTTAAGTCTTTACTAAGTCTTTAACGCTATAAGCTTTAATTATATATATTCTTTACTTTAATTATAAAATACACTACTGCTAAAGTAGTTATAGTTACTATAGAGGGTCTTTTTAAATAAAAGTAAAAGGGCTTATATTTAAGGAAGATAATATTATACTTTCTAATTAATTTAGCTAAGACTATACTTTACTTATAGCTTTTAAAGCGTAGTAAGCTATTAATATTGTAATACTAAATGCCCTTCTTTATTAAATAGCTCTCTAATACAATATTTATATAAAAACTCTCTATAATAGTAATATTATATAATATAAGGTCTTTAAACTATACTTTATTTTCTTTATTTAAAATCTTCTTAATTATATAAATACCTCTTTTAATAATTTAAAAAGAGGTTATATTAGCTTTAAGATAATTATTATTTATTAATTTAAATATTTTAAATATAAAGAGTTTAATATTATTAACTATATATATTACACTATAGTTATTAAAGAGAGTGCTTTAAAAGAGTATATACTTCTCTTTTTTTAATATAGTAAAGATTCCCTTTAGTATTTTCTTTATATTAAAAAGCTTATTTAAATTTAAAATAGTAGTTAAAACTAAATTAAGATATTTTCCTTTAAATAACAGTTATATCTCTTTAGCACTTTAGCCTTTATTATTAATAAAAGTGTATAGCTCTTACTATTTTAAGCTTTTAAAGTATTTATATATCTTTATATAAGCATTATCTATAGAGATTTAAGTTATTTTTAGGTTCTTTTTAGTTATAGTATAATAAAAGGTTTAGTAAGTCTTTACTTTTTATATATACCTACTTTTTAAAGAGTAAAGGCACTTTTTATATTAAGGTTTCTTTAATTTACTGCTCTCTTTCTTATTATTTAAGCGTTTACTTAATATTATATAAACTCCTCTTTTAAATATATTATTAGCTACTTAAGTAGTTTTATAATACTTTATAAATTTATTAACTATACCTAAAAAAGTTATTTCTACTATAAAAACACTTAATAGCTATATAAGTTAAAAGAGCTTTTACTATAACTAAATAGGCTTAAAGTATTTAACTATTAAAATAAAAGTATAGATTATATTCTTTCTTTAAACTTTATTAATCTTTAGCTATTTAACTCTTTAATAAAGCTTATACTATTTTTTAATTTATTTCTTAAAATTAATATTTATATATTTAGCTTCTTTAAGTAAAATATTATAAAGTATAAAGACTTTATTTTAAAGGCTCTCCTCTTTTAGTAAAAATCTTTCTTTAAAACACTTAATAATTCTATAAAAAGTAACCTTCTTCCCTTTATTAATAATACCTTATATAATAGTCTTAATAGCATTTAAATTAATAAAGCCTATAATTTATATATATAAAGCTTCTTCTTTTTCTTTTAATAGTTTATAGTTTAAATAGGTCTATAAATAAATAGTGTTATAATATATAGCCGCTTTATAAATTAAAATTAAATAGTTTATTCTCTTTAACTCTTCTTTAATTTATTTATAAAGGAAATTATTAATAGCTTTTTAAAGCTTTTTTAATTTATTAAACTCCTACTTTAAAAGTATAGAATTAATAAAGTACTAAAGCTCTTTACTTATAGTAGCTAATTTAAGCTCTTTAAACTATATAAGCTATTAATTAATAAAGATAAGCTTTATAGTAGCTACTATAAAAATAGTTAAAGTAGTAAATAAAAAGTCTATTATATAATTAAAAAATTTAAAAAGAGCTTTAAATATATATATTTAAATAATAATAGAGTATAAGGTTTATAGTAGAAGTTATAAAGAGTATTAATAACTTCCTCCTAGGCTTATAACTCTTATATAGAGACTATATATAGTATATATAATTAAGCAATTATATAATTATTTAGTTTAACTAAGAAAATGTATATAAAGGAAAATCGTTGTGCGTTTTATATATATAAATGAACCCTACTACGTAAGCGGTCCGATATTAGTCTGAGTGCTTATATAAGCTTAGGACTGACTCCACCAATGCTCCCCGGGCAACATTAGTCGGCTAGTCTCGGAAAGATAGGTCCATGAACACATGCGGTGTCATTCTTGGCGCTTACCAAGCTATTAAATGTCATGTTTTTTTTTTTCATAAAAATATTTTTCCTTTATTCAAATTTACAATTTTTTTCCCCTACTTTATTAATATATACATAACTAGAAATTTAATTATTATTACAAACTATGAAATTTAGATTTAAATCAATATGAAATTATATTGCAGGAGGAGGTACTGTTCTAGGGTATCAAGCCTTCTATGAAAGAATTACCAGTAAACAAAAAGCTGAAGAATTTAATAGTAATATTAAAGATATGGGTCAAAAAATTGACTCATTATATGATAATATGGAAAAGACTAATAAAGATAAAAATGAAATTCTAGATATGTAAAATTCATCAAAAGAAGTAAAAACGCAAAAACACTAAAATAAAACAAAAAACTATTGCTTCGCATAGTAAAAAGCAACTCAGAAGGGAGATTGTATTCGTTTTCCGTATTCGTTTTCGTAAACGAAAACAGCAGAGATGCGGATCGTGTTTGAAAAAGGACAAGTTTGAGCCGTCTCGGCGACATAACCCCCTTTTTTTTTTATTCGCAAAACATATGCCGAGAATGGGAGCCGCTTGGGGCCGCATGGGGCCGCATGGTGAGACAGGAAAATCTGACGTTGGGGACTCTGGCCCATGCTCGTGGCCGTGTCATGGCAGCATACAATACACCCCTTGAATTATTTGCAAACGGGTACAAGCCCCTCTTCTTAGCGGAGACGCACACGTAATCACTGGCAGGGTTGCTAGCAGGGGGTTGCTGCAGATGGTAGGGGATCTTAGCTACTTATTTGCCTATATAAAATAAGGTTATACCTAATGTACCTTTAAATCCCTAACCATGTCATCGTCATTTCCGAGGCGGCGCCTGATTGGTCAAACAGCCCCCTGTCAAGTCACCGATTTCAAATAATTCAAGGGTTGTACTGTATATAGGTATGTATGTAGTATGTATGTACGTAATGTATATTCGCTCGGTGCAGGCGATGTCGGAACGGACGGATCTGATCATGAAAGCGGGCCGTGGGAGAGTCGAACGATCTGGGTCGTTTGAGGGGGATGTGGGTGAGGATGGAGCTGCAGGGATCGTGAAGACGGATGGCTGGATGGCTGGATGGCTGGATGGCTGGATGGCTGGATGGCTGGATGGCTGGATGGCTGGATGGCTGGATGGCTGGATGGCTGGATGGCTGGATGGCTGGATGACTGGATGACTGGATGACCCGGGTGTCTCGATGACTGATGCTGACGACTGCATGTCTCGACGGCTGATGGGCGCAGAAACGCAACAAAACGCAAATCGGTCATTGTCAGGCACAAGGTGCTGATGCGTTGTGCTCAGCCGGGTCTCGACCTCGGACCAGGTCATGCATGCGGGGCTATGGGGCTGTGGAGCCACATGGGGGCCATTGGGACGTTGAGAACTGGGAGACACCCAATGTGGGGGGGTTGGGGGGTTGGTTGTCACGAATGTCTCGAGCGGAAACACGCTGGATTCCGGCGAGGCGGGTCCTCGACCTCGTCCCGGGAATGAAGCGCCATTGGACAGCCGGTACAGCGGGCCGAATGTAATTCCGAAACGGCCTGCACCAAAATTCCATGGCGAAATGTTGGGCCTTGCCTCGACGCAATGTAAGAAAAAACATGCCGTTTCATTATTGCACAAACATCAAGACAAAATACAAACAAAAAGAGTCCATTCGCACGGACGTCTCTCGTCATTCCTATCCGTTTCCCGCTCCCCCCTCCTGGCAAGTCACCCTTGTCATTTCCCACAACCAGGAACCGGATACCGAGCATCGCCGGAAAACGCGACGAGTCCCAGTCCAATGGTCGCGAGCCAATGACCTTGGGCTGGTGTTCCGGGAGAGTCTTTTGCGCGTGTACATCCATATACATGTGTACATATGTACGATGGCTTTGTCCACGCAACATAAGATGTTACGATGCGAGCCCAGGCATTCCGTCTCGCCCGTCACGGCTTGGGAAACCACGGTCGTCTTTCTCGGAACACGGAAGCCGGGGATGCTGGAAGAAAGGCACCTGATGACCAAAGTGGCTTGTTACAACAAAAAGGAAAGATGATTGAATGAAAGTGAGAAAAAAAAAAGAAAGAAAAAAAAACCACGCAAGCCACGCACCAAGTGTTGGGGCCGGCGTTTCGTGCGTGGCGTTTGTCGAATGCTGGCGAGGGCAAGCAGTGCGGCCGAACGAATCGAGCGGAACAGCATGATGAACAGTAGATTCTTATCCTTCTTACAAGACTCTATATACATCTCCCCGTCTTGAAGGGCCGCCCAGGGACCAATGCCGTGTCCGAAGAACCAAGCACGCAGTAGTCATTTCGTCTGGCGCAAGTCGCGCATACCGCAAGATGCGCCGGCTCATTGGCAACCCCTCCGAGGCCGTGATTCTTGATCTCGACCTCGGTTGTTGGTTTTCCGTGGCGGAGGCTGTGCTTGGACGTGAAAGAAAAAAAAAAAAAACAGGTAAAGTACATCAGCCAGTTATACAATAGTATACATGTCAACTCGCAGCAGCAAAGTCCAATCCGGATAAAGCTCCCCGTGCGTGTCTCGCACATAGGCGGTGCTGCAGAACAATTCGCCAGCATTTCCTCCCTCGCGGCATGGCGGCTATGCGCACCAGATGACACCCGGACGGCCGTTGGCCTTGCATATACTGTTGCCCTTCTTGTCCCTTGCCTTGACGGTCGTCCATCGTGGTGTGGGCATTTCGGGCGTGTAGTCGATTAAGCACTTTGCGCCCCACGAAAGTCAGTTTATTGATGTAAAAATGTTTTCAAGGAACAGAGGGAAAAAAAAAAGACAACAACAAAAAAAAACGGGCCAAGTCTTACGCAGTAGGTGTTTAATTTATATTTTGTCTCGCACGTTCTGTCGCCTTGGGTTCCGCCGTTGCAGTGTTGCGTGCCAAAGCCTGTCCAAGCGGCCAAAGCGGGCGCGACCGCGGCCACGGCCAAGAGAAACGAGCGGAATAGCATGATGAGATGTAGGCAACTCTTCTCTTTTTTGTTTTGTTTCGTTTCGTTTCGTTTCGTTATGTTTTTGAATTTATTTATTTATTTATTTTCTCGTTTGGGCGGGCTCGGCTTGGGAGGAAACATCAAACCCGACCCCAATGCATGGGGCGGCTCCCGTCTCTTTATACGGCTACGTGGTGGGCAAGAGGAAATTGGGGAATAAAAAAGGATGAATTGGATAAAAGAGGAGCAGGGCAAGAGGTCTCGTAGTGTTTCGCTCCATTGTTTCCTCTTGTTCCTCTGTTCTAATTTAGGCCGGAATCCTCAGCGTCGCCTTTGTGCGGTAGTCTGAGCGGCATCAGCTAGTCAAGGCGACGTTATGTACATGGTCCTCTTCGTCCGAGCTAGTCTCTGCTTGAAGATTCCCTCTCCTTCGCCCAGCACCCCTTCTCACGAGTCACGCGCGTCGGTGCGCACACGAGGCTCGAGGGCACGAGTACGTCGACTTGTGGCAACGCCGCTCCAAATGGGCAACCCGAGGCCGCGACCAAAAGACGGCGACGCCGTGGCAACGGAGAATGCTGCAAGCCCGAGAATCCCCATTGCTGCGTCTCTATGCCTCTACGGCGCACAAGATGTAACCGTGACTGAGTTCGTTGGCGTCTTGGCACGAAGTTAGACCTGTGACTGGGTCATTTTCGATGTCGATAGTCCACATGGCCTTGGTGAAGTCGGGGGTTCTACGACCGCTGCACTGTAACGGCCGAGAACGTCAGCATGTACAAACGGGAAAGAAGGAGAAAGAACGAAAGGGGGAAAGAGAAAGAAAAGGAGGATAAAAAAAAAAAAAAAAAAAAAAAAAAGGGGCCAGAGCCATACACAATGGATTTTTCGGCCATCACCACATTTTATGTTGATGCTCATGGGCTTAGGGTCGCACCATTGCCAGCCATAGTCACTGCCAGCGGCTCCCTGTGGTGGATCTGTGGGCAGGCCATCTGCTAAAGCAGGAGCAGCGAAGCCGATGGTCAAGAGGATGGAGCGGAATAGCATTGTGAAAAAGACTGGATTGGCAGGTGTTTTGGTTTCCCAAAAGAAGGGTGTGCTTGGACTGGACAAGATGGGCTGTATTATCCACGCGAAAAGGGACGTCTAACCTGTTTACATCACTGCTTCTTTATAGCCAGATCAAGAAGACAAGGCAGACGGGGAGCTTTGGGGCTTTGACAAAATCCGCTCATCCCGGGTTAAATGCTTGGAAGTACATGCTTACAATTCGAGCTCGCATGGCGATTGAGCCAATCAGCCTGCGCCTCGCACATGGCGATAATATACGGCAGTTGGGGATCCTAGAGTATAGTTGGCTTGACCTAATTGATAGAGACGAATTGGTAGTTACGGATCCCCTACTTGTGACATACAAGGTATGTAACATGCAAGAGCCCCGGCTAACAGTCTTATGGGTGTCACCTGTAAATGAAACAAGGAGTGTAATGCACATTTCCTATGTACCTACTTTATGTATATGCACATATATATGTATGTACATATATACATATGACCTATTTACTTCATGCTGCGGGCTCGAGAGTCAATCTTAATTCGCCTCAGCGCACATGACAGTACCGTGACCGGGGCCATCTTGGCACGTAGTACTGTCCGTGACCGGATCCATTGAGCTAACAGTAGTCCACAACGGGACACTGAATTGTCTAAACATCCGTTACTGCCCAAGGGCTTAGGGTCGCACCATTGCCAGCCATAGTCCAACTTCCCGGCTCCGTCTGGTGGGCAGGTCATTTGCCGACAAAGCAGGACCAATCAAGCCGGCAGTCACGAGAATAGAGTGGAAGAGCATTGTGGAGACTGAAGTGGCTGGGTGTTGTGGTTTCCCAAGTAAAGGATGTGCTTCGATGAGAGAGGGCTACTATATTCTTTGAACACGGAGAGGGGGCTTCCTATGTACATTTATACATAACATGGCTTCTCAGGCAGAATCCAGAGGAAGAAAAGAGACGGTGAGCTTTACGGGTCGGAAGAAACGCGCTAGTGTCGGCTGTGCATGCTGGATCGTTGCCATCTATTTTGCCAGAGTGAAAAAAGAAAAGGCGCGGCTCGCATGCTCGCCTCTTGGCCGAAGCTTCCGACGTCGCGCGACTCGTGGGGCCCAACGAGTCCCCGGAGCGTCGGCAAGATGCGCAAACGTGGCGGGACTCTGTTGCAACATCTTTGTGCGTCTAGGCGCACATGATCCAACCGCTCCAACGACCGGCTTGGCATGTAGTCGACGTTTTAGTCGGGTCTTGTGAGATGACTGTAGTCCACCTCGCGGTTGTCTGGTATCCGCGCTTACGCGAGCTGCACTGATGGCCCAAAAAAGTCAGTATATTGAACCAAAAAAAAAAAGAAAGAAAAAAGAAAGAAAAAAGCCTAGCCATACGCAGTAGGTGTTTTTGCCGCCGTTCTCGCATCCGTGGTCGCCTGGGGTTCCGCCATTACACCATAGCCAGCCCATGTCACCAGGACGGGCTCCCGGTGGTGGATTGGTAGGCAGGTCATTTGGTCCTGCTAAAGCAGAAGCAACAAAGCCAATGGTAAAGAAAATATGGCGGAAGAGCATTGTAAAGACGCAATTTACTGGACTTTCTGTTTCGTTTCCGAGGGATCGTTTCCGAGGGTTTGCTTGGTTCGAAGAAGAAATACTATCTTCTCGACACGAAAAGGAGCAGCGGTGACCTTCTATTTATCCCCTTGGCCCCTTGGTGCTCACAAGGCTACATTCGCGTACCCCCTGCTTTTCTTTCTAGGCTTATTAGCATGGATCTGCATGTTTGCGTGCTCCTCTGTGCGCACCAAGGGGATATTACCACGTCGTCTGAGCCAGAACAAGAAAAAGACGCAGAAGGAGAGCTCCGCAGGTCCGAGGGCATTAGCTTGCCGCGGCTTTCATTGTATGCGGGCCTGTGTTTCATGCATGTATTTTGCCAAATAAAAAAAAGGCAACGCGCATGTGCTCGCGGCTTGGTGCGGGCTTCCGTGGTGCGCACGGCTCGCGACCGACGCGCATACGAGGGGCGGCCCATGCCCATGCGGATGACGAAGGAAGCAGACGGACAGCACCACGGACAATCCTCACCGCGGGTCGAGTCAGTCGCGATGCCATCATGGTGAGTTTTGAAAAAACAAACCACCAGTGAGGGGTTTTGGTTGTCTTGATTGGCCGAGGCTTCGTGGCTCCTCCCATTGCTCCACCACCATCCATGATTACGTACGCCCAGCCCGACGCCCAGCCCGATGCCCGGGACGCCCGGGACGCCCAGTGCATCAAGCACAGTGCCACAGCGGTCCAACACGGCCCATTTACGCGTCATGACGTGCCAAGTTGCCCCTCGACGCGTTTCCACGCGTCTCCAGCTTAGCTTCATGCCCACCGTCACCAACTCAACTTGTCGTGCATCAAAGGCCTCAAGGATAGATGCCCATACCCTTCCTCTCATCCCGGCCACCACCACTACCACCACCATGTCATCCCGAGACGCCGTCACAGATGCCGCCACAGACGCCGTCACAGACCAGGTCATGACCGACCCCGCCGCTCTTCACGACGACAAGGAAAGCGGCATTGCCGCCCAGAACGTGCGATTGACCGAGCTGTTCGACGACGACGACGACGACGACGACGACGAGTTCCCCAGCTCCGCCCCCGTCAAGCAGCTGCCCTCCAGCCCGCCGGCGAGAGTGCCGTCACCGCCAGACGCCGTCTCCATCAAGGCATCCGATCCCGAGGTGATGCGGAGTTTCTACCAGAGATTGTTTCCGTGGCGCCCCCTCTTCCAGTGGCTCAACCACAGCCCGATCCCGACAAACGACTTTGCACACCGCGAGTTTGCATTCACCCTACAAAACGACGCCTATCTCCGATACCAATCGTTTGCCACGGCTGAGCTGTACGTAAAAAGCCCATCCCGTCTTGCTCCGTGGGCCGCGACGGCGTGCGCCTCGCCGCTGACACAAGAACCCCATCCGCCGAAAAAGCCTCCGCAAGGACGTCCTGCGCCTGATGCCCTCGCGATTCGAAATCGGCCCCGTCTACAGCACCAACCCGCGCGACCGCAAGACGCTGCGCAACTCGTCCGCCTTCCGGCCCCTCGCCAAGGAGCTGTGCTTTGATATCGACCTGACGGACTACGACGACATCCGCACCTGCTGCGACAAGGCCAACATATGCCGCAAGTGCTGGAGGTTCATGACCATGGCCATCAGGGTCGTCGACGTGGCCTTGCGCGACGACTTTGGCTTCAAGCACATCATGTGGGTGTACTCGGGAAGGCGCGGTGTCCACGCCTGGGTCTGCGACAAGAAGGTCCGTAGTCTGGATGACCAGAAGCGAAGGGCCATTGCTGGCTATCTCGACGTGATCAAGGGCGGCGCGCAGAGCGGTAAAAAGGTCCACGTTCGTCGGCCCCTGCATCCTCATCTTGCGTGAGTATCGCCTCTACCGTCTTTCTAGTAGTTGCACCATGATCCACTCCCCGGGCAAGAGGACAAGAAGAAAGATTCCTCTCGAGTAGAAATTGCATACCCATGACCACAACAAACGAACGCTAACACGCACATACCATACATGAAAAAAAAATAAAAATAAAAAATAGTCGAAGTCTCGACATACTCAAGACCCATTTTCAGCAAGACGTGCTCGAGGTCCAGGACCCCTGGAACACACAAGACCGTTCCGAAAAGCTTCTCCAACTACTCCCAGACCGCAATCTCAACGAGTCCCTCCGTCGAAAGTGGGATGCCTCCCCCGGAAGGGCCTCGACGTCCAAGTGGGCCGACATTGACGCCGTGGCCAAGACGGGCGCCAGCAAGAGCCTCGACGCACGCGCCCTCCTCGAAGCCAAGCAAGACATTGTCCTCGAATACACGTACCCGCGGCTGGACATTGAGGTCAGCAAGAAACTCAACCATTTGCTCAAGAGTCCCTTTGTGGTGCATCCCGGGACGGGCCGCGTCTGCGTGCCCATCGACACCAAGGCGCTCGACGACTTTGACCCCTTGGCCGTGCCGACTGTACAGGGCTTGCTGGCCGAGATTGATTCCTGGAGGGACGAATGCGACAAGAAAGAGGGTGACGAGGACGATGCGGGCGCCGACGCGGATGCAGATGCAGACGCCGACAGTGGCAAGGGCAGGGCCGTCTCTGACTGGGAGAAGACGAGCCTGAAGCCATACGTGGACTATTTCCGGCTGTTTGTCAGTGGCATCATTCGGGACGAGAAGGATGTGCGAGTCAAGAGGGAGAGGGACGACGGCTCCATGGAGTTTTAGGGCGATGCCATTTGTATTGGGTCATGACATGTGGGATATACCTCGGGTTTGGTAGCGAGAAGCGGGTAACGGTACATGATGCATTGTTCCATGATGGGCTATTTTCTATTTTCTTCTTCTCTCGTCTTTTTCTCTTATCCCTTTCTCTCTTCTTTTTTTCTCCTCTTTTCTCCTCTCTTCTTTTTTCTCTTCTCTTCTTCTGTACATGTCTTCACCCATCGTGGTTATCCGTATTCAACGTGTAAATGCGTAGCGATGGGTGTCTTGTACGGGGAGATGAATCCAATCCAGGCAGCATGATGCCCCGTCCGCGTCCCCGTCGTCCACGTATACACACACACACGTCGTCCTTCCTCCACAAGGGTCCTTTCGCGTCTCCTCCCATCTGTTCGACACTCAAGATCGAGGCTCGCATCAAGAGCCAAACGCGTGTCAACTCGTGCCCCCTTCCGCCGTCTCGCCGTCGCAATCGCCGCTTTCGAGCCCAGCATGGTCCGTCTCGCCGTCTACACCATCCGGTCCCGGTCCCGGATCTCCGTCTTGCCCTCCGGCCGCGGCCGCGTCCCCCCCCCCTCGCTGCTCAATCAGCCTCCCCCCCTTGCGCTTCGGAATCACCTGCGAGAAGGCGGCGCCCCAGTCCTCACAGTCCAGCCACCTGACCATGATCTCGACGACGTGGTTCGTCGCCAGGATCTGCCGGCTCTGCATCACCATGTACTCCCCGATGGGCAGCCTGGCCGTGCGGATCCCCCGCTGCACCGCCCGGCGGTAGCACAGCCCCTTTTCGCGGTTCTTGTCCACCAGCCCGCCGATGATGTAGCTCGTGTACGGCTCCAGCCTCTGCAGCGTGTACGGCGACTCGGACGTCAGATACACCACGTCGCCGTACGCCTCGTCCAGGTCCGGCAGCGGACCGGCCAGGGGAAACGGTTCCCGCTGATCCCTCACCCACTTGACCGCCTCGCCGTCGGCGCTCCTCCTCAGCGACTCGGCCATCTCGCCGCCCTTGGCATCCGCACCCCTCATCGCCTCGCGCGCCCTCACCGCCGCGGCCAGGAAATCCCCCTCCTCGAAGCCGACCCCCTTCCAGTGCGCGTGCTGGCTCTCCATGGCCGTCTCGAACCGCTGCCTCATGCGTCCGCCCCAGCCGCTGATCCACAGGTGCGCCTTGTACTTGCCGTTGCGGTTCTCCGAGTAGCACCTCGTCACCTGGCTCGTCATCGACACCCGCTCCCTGTCCGTCATGTACTCGTCAAAGTCGCAGTCGAGGATCAGCGCCACCGGCACCAGCCGCGCCGCCGGCCTCTTGGCGAACAGCGTGGCCGGGTCCGCCCCGTTGGCCAGCAGCGCCGCCCGCTGCTCCCTCTGCCGGGCCTTGGTGGCGACGCGCTTCTCGCGACGCCGTTGCTTGCGCTCCTCCTTGCCGTCCTCCCACTCTTGCATGCGCCGGAGGCGCTTGAGCGCGTTTTTGGACATTTTGGGCGCTTCGCCTGCTGGGACGGCGGCCGCCTCGTCTGCCCCCGTTGCGCTCATCGTTTCGCGGGGGGGGGGATCGCTTGCGTGCTGTCCGAGGACGTCTTCTGAGCCGATGCCGTGTTCCTACCGCGTCGTGCGCTGGTGTTTTTTCTTTTTCTTTTTTTTTTTGTCCGGTTCTGCCAAGACAAAAGGCGCCGGTCCGGGTTTTGCGTGGCGCGCAGAGGGCAAAAAGTGAGTGCGTGAGAGATGCTATCGTGACAGCGACATGATTGATGAATCGATCAACCGCTGGGCAAAAGAGACAGGCTGCTTATTAGGCAGACTGGAGCAGGGTGGTGAGGTTTCCTTTCCGGGGCAGACAGCCTCTCTTGGACGGGACGACGTTTCGCAACCTTTCAACACCAATCCGATGGGAACTCGAAACTCGAAAATCGGAAACCTTGCCCCGGTCCCCACTCTTTTCTCCGTGCCCGACCTGCACCTCGGAGGCCAAGAAAGCTTGCCCCTGGCCAACCAATCCACGTTGCTCAATTGCACACAGATCACGTGATTCATCGAACCTCAAGGCGCCCCCCCGGTCCCGTCGGCCAAAAAGCATGGGGCGTCTCAAGCCTCAAAAAGTCCATGGTCACTCCGTCACGTCAAGCCAGGACAAGCTCAACCTGACAGAAAGACGTCTCCCACCACCCCGAACCGTTTCCGCCGCGCACTCTTCCCCGTTCCTGGTCGTCATGGGCCACGACTCGACACCGAGCCATTACCAGGCTCACCTGGACTCGGGAGCCGAGAAGCCCTACGCCCCTCACGATGTCCTCGACGAGACGGTCAAGACGGGAGTCGTCGGTCTGGGGGCTGGTTTCTTCCTCGTCGCCATCCGAAACGCCATGTCCAAGCGCAACGTCGGTGCCTTTGGCGTCCTGACGCGCGGGGCCCCCATTATCGGAATATGCGGTACGGACTGCCTGCTCCTTCTGTCCAAGGCCTCATCGCCTCACGATCCCCAGACAATGACGTTGTGAATTGCGGCGCGGAGAGGAGAAAAAAAAAAAAAAAAAAAAAAAAAAAAAAAGCACATGGGCCCAACTGACTTGGAATTGCTGTTCCTGTATCATAGCTGCCGGTCCCGCCGCGTATGCCTTCTTTTCCAGGTCAGCCATGAACCTGCGCGAAAAAGAGGATGCCTGGGCCGCCGCCTTTGGCGGTTTCATGTGTGGAGGTGTCCTCGGTCTTCCTTGTGAGTCCTCCGCCCTCCGTTCCTAACAAAGAACAACCCTCCCGAGAGGGCTGGTAAGAGTAAAAAAGGGAAATTTCCTTCCACGGGTCGTGCCCATTATAACTTACTGTGGCTCCGCGTAAAACAACAGCTCGACGAATGCCCGTCGTCATGGGTCTAGGCGGCGCCGTCGGGGTTGTCCAAGGTGCGCTGTACTTTCTCGGCGGCCGCATCGACTCCTTCAAGAAGGAATCCGACGAGTTTGAGCGCAAGGAGATATTGAGACGGACTACACGTCTGCCTGTTGAGCAGACCGTGGCAGAGATTGGCGAGGGAAGAGGTGCGTTTTCCCCACCGGCTCATTGCCCTGGTGTCTTGCATCAACGGGTCCCCGAGGCGTCTATGCCTTTTTATCCTTTTTCTTCTTCCCCACGCCTCTCTCTCTCTCTTTTTTTTTGTGCCTCCTTGCTAACCTCTGCGCTTACAACAGGCATCACGCCCCCGGGATACGAGGAGCGAAGACGTCAGCGCATCCAGGAAAAGTACGGGTTCGAAATCGACCCCGTCAAGGCGACAGTGGAGGGCAGCCAATAAAGCGGCCGTCTGGCCCCCGCCGCGAATCAAGAGCGTCCCGTCACAAACCATGTATATACTTTTTCCGTCCCAGCCGACGGAGACGGGCGAAAGAAATGTCATCACTAGAAATTGGAGTTTTCTTTGTTCTTTTTTTTTTTTTTTTTTTTTCGCTTGGTGGTGAGGTGGCGAGGGTCATGGCGACGGGAAACGTAGCTGGTGGTGCGTCGACAGCAGACGTTTGCCATGTTCTTGTACATTGCGCGGAAAGACAAGATGGTGGGAAGGAAGCTGAATTTTTATTGCCCAACTGCAAAACGCTACTGCGATCCATTGACGCCTGTTTTATCCTTTCCGAGACCCAAGGTGAATACATACATGTACATATAAATGCGGGCGCGCGATCGAGCACCACCAGCGCCGAGACTCGGAACCCGAGCCCTGCATTGCCTCCAAATCCCGTCGACTCCCACCGCGAGCGGCCTGTCACCATGTTGCAAGAGAAATGAACCAGATTCCTCATCTATCAGAGAAAACAAAGGGAGAAAAAGGAAAGGAAAAAATATATATATATATATATAAAAAATAAAAAAAAAAATAAAACGCTCAAACAAGCATGACCCGGGCTCATTTTACAAGGCCTTGACGGATTGGAAAAACGGATTGGCCAGCAACTTTTCGTCGGCGGCTACCAGCTCCTTGAGCTTGGCGACTTTGGCTTCATGGCTCACCTCGTCTCCCGTGCCGACTTGGTCTTTCCACTTCTTGAGCAGCTGCTTCAGCATGGCACTGCCCTCCTCCACGTCCTCTTTGCTGTACGATAGCGCGTTGTCCTCGTGCTTGGTGGTAAAGTCCTCCAGCTCATCGGCCTTGCGCTTGGCCATTCGCACGACCTTGTCCGGGAACCGGACCAGCTCGGCGACGTGGATGCCGAAGCTTTGGTCACAGATACCCGGTTGGACCTTGTACAGCAGCGTGACCTCGCGCTTGCCCTTGTCCGTCCCGGAACCGCTGATGTGCGCCGTGACATGGAGGTTGTGCACCTGAGGATGTTGCTCGGCCAGCGCGGTCAATTCGTGAAAGTGCGTGGCAAACATGGCGAAGCACCCTATTTCCTTGACAATGTGCTCAGATATGGCCCAGGCTAGGCCGAACCCGTCGTAGGTAGACGTGCCGCGGCCAAGCTCATCGATGATGATCAGAGACTCTTTGGTGGCGGCCTTGAGGATGTTGGCCGTTTCCAGCATTTCCGCCATGAACGTGGAGACTCCCTTGAGCTGTGAGTCGCTGGCGCCGACGCGGGCCAGGATGGAATCGAAAATGGTAAGCTCGGCCTCGGAGCAAGGAACAAAGCAACCGACCTGGGCCATGAGAGCAATGACGCCAGCCTGACGGATATACGTGGACTTGCCGCCCATGTTCGGCCCAGTAATGATGAGGAAGGAAGATTTGTCCCTCGTGAACTCGATGTCGTTGGTGATGAATTGCACATCGTCCTGGAGCTCCATACATGGATGTCGCGCCCCAATCAACCTCGTCTGGCCTTCTCCTCGAGCATGTATTTTGGGTCGAACGTAGGCTTCGGGCGCGTGGACTGAGCAGTGCGCCATGGAGACTATGACGTCCAAATGGGCAAGCACGCCGGCGAGGCGTTCCAACACGGGGCAGTACGACGAGGCGACATTCACCACCTCGTTGACTAGACTGCTCTGTGTTCTGTTGTAGTTCTGCGACAGTTGGTCGTACTCGCGTCGGTAAGACTGCATCTTTTTTGTGGTGAAATAGACGCCATTTTTTTGCGTAGAGCACTCCTGGTATCTTGACTTGTTTCGAATGCACCCTGCTTCTTGCCTCGTCAACCGCATACAGACTCCGTGGACCTTGTGGCTCGTTTCCAGGAAGATCTTCTTGTCTGCTTCCTGACCAAGGTCCTCGGCAGCTTCGCGAAACTCTGCTCTGATGTCACGATCGAGCTGGTCAAGCTTCTTGCGGATGACGCGCAGTCCCTGGTCAAACTCGGACTTGATGATGTACTCGTGTCGGTCGAGTGCGTTGAGATCAACAGTCTGCTCCACCATGTCCTGCAACTTGCCGAGACTTCCGGATAGGTCTCTCAGCTTCGTGGTGTAAGCCACGTCTAGCGGGTCGCGATATGCCTCATCCATAACACCTTCTAGAGTACCGATGAAGCCAGGTAATCGAATAACGACCTGGTAGGCACGCACAACATCTTCTAGATTCGCCTTGCCGCGCTGGAATCGTTTTGACAACCGATATAGATCCGGGACGGAACGCAGATGCTCTTCTTGCATCGCTTGCCGTAGTTCAGTGTCGGAGAAAAATGCCTCCACTAGCTGCTGACGCTTCTCGATTTCCTCCTTGTCCATCAGGGGTTGTTTGAGCCACTGAGCAAGTAGGCGGCTTCCCACCGGCGTTTTGCAGTGGTTCAGCACGCCATAGATGCTCATGGTCCTGGATCCATCTCGAGGTCCAGGCATCAGGTTGAGAGCCTTGAGTGCTGCCGCGTCCAGCTTCATGAATTGCGCCAAGTCATGCTGGTAGAGCTGATACTGGCCAAAGTTGGAAGGATCTTGCAGAACGCCAAGGTACTTGATCAGTGAGGAAGCAGAACCCATGGCTAGCTTGAGCTCCGACTGCGGCAGAAGATTGACAGACTTGTCGTCCTTTAAGAGCCGCGCCAAGTCCTGTTCAATGTCCCGGATACCAAAGTCAATCGCGGGTCGCTCGGCGATGGCGACTCCACAGTTGTCGATGATTTGCTTCAACTTGGCCAGCTCGGGGTTTTTGTCCTTTTCGCCCTTATCAAACTGGACAACGCACTCTCGAATGCCAAGTTGAATAAGGAGCGATTCGAAATTGGAGTAAAGATCGTTATCAAGGAACTCGCTGACGCCCAGCTCCCGAACACTGGCGTCCGCAAAACAGACGCCGACGTTTCTTGCTTCGGAGGCCTTGGCGGCGATCTTGACCGCCATAATCATGGGGGCCGATTCAATCTGGCCGCCGAGGTCGTCTTCGACATCTTGGAGATTGCCCGGGGAGGCCTGCTTGACGCACTTCCAGTTCATCCGCCCGCTGGCACTCTCCCAAATTTCCACACGCTTGCCCAGTTTGAACAGAGCCTCTCGCAGGAACTGACGAAATACCGTCATGGTCATTGTAACTGATGGAAGACCGCTCGGATCGTTTCGGCCGAGTTGCCGGACCACAGACGTTGTTTTGTACACCTACGGTTAAGAAGTCAGAAGAGGAAGCGTTGGTGTGCTGGACTGGCCGGGTAGGGAGCATACCGCTTTTGCGATAAAAAAGGCATCGTCTCCGTGGGCTGTGTACCAATCACTGCGATCGAATATCCTGATTGTGTCGTCGCCGACATCTGGAAGCGACTTGTAGAAACGAATGAAACCACCTTCATCGTCGAGCTGTGTGGATGCACTGACATTAGCAAGAAGGCGGATGCAGGCGGATGCCAGGCAGAGAAGTGTGCATGCGGAAAAGGCTATCCACTGACTTTTAATTCCGGTCGGGAAGCCATGGCGAGATGCTGTGGTTCTCTCGGACCAGTTCAAGGGCCAGTCTGTCGATGTGCAGTATGTGAAGACGGAGGCGCATGAATGAAATGCCACACAACGATTTGGTCCGAGGCGCGTCCCCGGACTGCCACTCGGGGAGACGCGTTTTTTTGGCGGCCGATCAATTAAAGTGCCGCGCGCCACGACCCACTGAGCTATGAGCCAATGAGCATCGAACGAGCGACCCACATGCCAGCCGGCAGCCGTCAGTCATCAGCTGTCAGGACTCAGCACTCTGATTTTATTACCGGGCATCGTACGCCCGCTATTTCCGACCAACTCCCTGGCGAGAACACGATGATGCTCTAGTCGCTTCTCCGACTTCCTTTACCAGTCATGCTAGAGAGCCGTAGTCTCTGCCCACCGCAGAGCCCCATAACGCAATATCCTTGATTTTTTTTTTTTGATTTTTTTTTTTTTAAAAAAACGTCCCTTTTTTTTCTCGGAAAGATGGACGTGCCAGACGGACGCGACTGTCCCGACTCGGCGGCAGATGCTATCAGGTTCGTACAGCCTCTCAACAGTTCCAAGCTTGGGGTAAAATAACGAAGTGGGATGCTCCCCTCGTTAGCTTTACCATTGTTAGCAGAACCTGTTCAGCAGAAGTCATAATACTGAACCTCGAATCCTCGGGCCTTTCCAGACGAAGTGGTGTGCTGACTCTCACGCAGCAGTACCAACGTAGCAAGGCCAAGAGCCTGATCAAATGCAAGAAATCACGAGACAAGGCGAATCAAGCTACGCCGGGACAGGGGCATTTGTTTCTCTGTGGCTTTTTTCCGACGGCCGCCAATACCCACCTGACCACGCCGACTTGACAGCCGCATCGCATGTCATCATTCTCCTTGACGTAGTCGGTGCACCCAGGACCTCCCTGGTGTCCTGTCAACAGAAGTTATAGCACGAGCCCGCCAATCCATTCGTCTAATCAAGTGGATGTTCATGTTTCTTTTCTCTTCTCTTCTCTTCTCTTCTCTTCTCTTCTCTTCTTCTTTTTCTTCTTCTTTTTTTTTCACGTCGGCAAAGGAACTCTGGCAGACTACTCCTCGACGCAGCCCAAACACACCAACGAACGGATGAACTTGCTCAGCCGCTCCTCTCTTTGGCCACTCTGACAGTCCAAGGGGTTTGTACTGGTATTAGATCCGATGGGGAAATGTAGCATCTTCGGGGCTTCCTCCGGGGTTGATGATCCGATGGCTCTCGAAATCTTTGTATCCTTGGTCTTCACAGGTCCAACAGCCCTGTTGGGGCGTCAGCAGCCCTCCGTCACATCCATGACCACTTTGGTGCTTTCGGTAACGCCACAGCTGAGCTCGACGGTAGAACGTCATCATCCCCACGCAAAACAACAATAAATGGCCGGATCGATTGGTCAGAGCAGCAAGGGTTCCCTCCAGCCTCCATGCCGTCAAGGCGACTCCCCTCCCTCTCCGTGCCATCTGGCCATCAGGGTTCGTCATGAACGGCTGACGCAGCCACAACCAGTCACGAAATAGTCGACGACTTGCATGCATTTTCTTACTCTTGCGATTGTTTCTGGCACTATGCATGGATCACGCGAGATGATGGGCTTCCTCCGACGCGAGATGCAGCGAGGTCAGCAAACCACTGGGGTCTGGGGTCGTATAAATGGACAGGCTTATAATCTACGTGCTCGACCGGACGAACGGGGCTGTCCTGGCACATTCGCCTAGTTTTACGTCTTTGATTGAGTCAGAAGGCGGCAAGTCTATTGTGTTCTCATCGTCGTATTTTTCTCGGGCGGCTAAATCGTACGAAGAATGATCGCGACCTCCAGACTGGAGAATCGGACGTCCGTGATCAGGAAGCTCAAGTACACACGGGAGGAGCGTCTCCGGGAGACATTTCAAGCTTAAACGACGAGCTTATTGAAGACGCAGCGCGGTGTCGCAAGTCTGCTCTAACCCAAAACAAGAAACACCATTCATGTGCCTGGCGCAATTAAAGCCGGATCAACCAGTCATTGACATAAACAGCTCCAGTCGGGGACGGCCCACGGGTATCGAGCCTGCCAAGCATGCATCTGCCCTTGATAGCGACGTTGGCTCTGATCCATGTCGCATCGGCACAGTTGATTCCCGGACGGACGGCTGCTCCTACGACGGCTGCTCCTACGACGGCTGCTCCTACGACGGCTGCTTCTACGACGACTGCCTCCGACTCCGACTCCGCCTCCGTCTCCGCAACCGCATCGGTACCGGCGCCGGCCATTGCGGCAGTCACAGGATGTCACCTCCACGAATCACAACTGTACGTGAGAAAACGCAGGAAAACAGCCCCGCCGTCGAGCCACGTTGATGTTGCAAAACTAACCCGCGTCTAACCAGCATCTGCATGGGTCCCGGAGAGACTGAATACATCGTGCAAACAACGCCAACCCAGACAGCAGGTCTGCCAGCGTCTTACACGGACTGCCACAACCACGGCGCCGAGTTGTTAGTGACGCCGTTTCGCGTTTCGCTTCCGAAAATCAGCAACGCTCACTGAAATCTCATTCTCGCACAGGTTCTGCGTTGCCCCAAACGGCGACGACGTCCAAGTCAGCCTGCCCAACCCGCCAGGCAGCGCGGGCGGCCGCATCGGCGGCAAGGAAACCGGAAGCTCACACAAGCACTGCCATTTCCACGCCGGAGTCGAGTAAGTACAAAGTACACGACGCGCCACGTCCCCGTGCCCGCCGACACCCCTCGTTGACCATGAGACGGCAATACCATCTCATAGACACTGCGTCGGCGATGGAGAGAAGAGCCGAGACGGCCCGCCTGAGTGTGGTGTTCCGAAAAGGGACTACAACGTCCGTCTTCGAGTCGGCCTCCTATTTGTCATCATGGCCACCAGCGCCCTCGGTACGTACGGCGCCAAATCACCCCTGAAGACGGCATTGAGCACAATGGGGAACTTTCAAGTGATGGAAAAAAAAAGAAAGAGAGAAAGAGAGAAAGAGAAAAAAAGTACTAAGAGAAAAAAAAAGGCGTCTTCGCCCCCATCTTCCTCCACAACATCTTCCCCAAAAAGTTCCCCCTTCTCTTCACGATTCTCAAGCAATTCGGCACCGGCATCATCATTTCTACTGCCTTTGTCCATGTAAGGCTTCCTTTTTCCTCTGTTTTCTTTCCTTCTTTTTGCTTTAGCAGGCTTCCAGGTTCGATGACGCCTTTACTGCGTATTAGTGGAAAGGCGAGGTGAATCAGAAATAGAGAACAAAAAAAAAAAGAATAAAAAAAGGACAAAAAAAAATTAATCACAACACAAAGACAAAACGCTAACCCCCCACACCATAGCTCCTTGTCCACGCCTCCCTCATGTTCGCAAACAAATGTCTCGGCAACCTCGCCTACGAGGGCACCCCCGCCGCCATCCTCATGGCCGGCATCTTCCTCTCCTTCCTCGTCGAGTACCTCGGCCAGCGCATCGTTCTCGCCAGGAAAAAGGCCACGTCCTCTCTGGGCCAGGAGCAGCAGGCCCAGGCACTGCTCTCCAACCAAGTCGTGGGCATTCTCGTCATGGAGGCCGGCATCCTGTTTCACTCTCTCCGTAGGTCGTAACGCAGTGGGAGACCGTCCCGCGTCTTTTCCTTCTTTTTTTTTCGTCCCCCCCCCACCCCCCCATTCTTTGCTCTTCGTTTCTCGTTTACGCTAACCATTCATTGTCTCCCCCCCCCCAACAAAGTCATTGGTCTCACGCTGGTCGTGGCCGGCGACTCATTCTTCCTCACCCTGTTTGTCGTCATTCTCTTCCACCAGATGTTTGAGGGCCTCGCTCTCGGAACTCGGATCGCCACCATCGGCGCCCCTGCCGACCGGCAGCTCCTGTCAAACTCCGACCCTTTGAACAGAGGAGCCAGCAACGGCACGGACAAGTCGGGCGGTGCACCGGTCGACGAGACGACTAACCGGTCGTCCGACCTCAACACCCAGCCCCTTAGCCTGACCCTGTCCAAGAAGCTGAGCCTGGCGGCCCTGTTTGCGTTTGTTACGCCCGTCGGCATGGCCATCGGCATTGGTGTCCTCGACCACTTCAACGGCAACGACAAGTCTACCATCATCGCCATTGGAACTCTCGACGCCCTGTCCGCGGGCATCTTGGTCTGGACCGGCATCGTGGAGATGTGGGCGGCCGATTGGATGACGGGCTCGCACGGCCACAAGGCAGAGCTTGCGGATGCGGACACGTTGACCGTCGTGCTCGGTGGCGCAGGCTTAATGACTGGCATGGCGCTTATGAGTCTCCTCGGGAAATGGGCTTAGACGTATTCAGTCTGGTGTTTCAAGAATGTTTTCTGACGGCGCAAAATAAGCATGACGTTGGATGATGGTGTTTTCTTTTTCTTTTTCTTTTTTTTAAAAAGCTCATTCTCGCTTGTAATTTTGCTACTACATTAGCAAGTTTTTTCTCGTTACAATAGAAATGTCTCGGAATAACCACATCATGAATGACCTTCTTCCCAATGCGATGGTCGGCATTTCAAAATGGGAAACAAAAATTGTGTTTGTTTTTTGCATCCATCCACCCATCAATTATACTCTGGTCAAGGCAAAGGAGACGTTCGTTCGATTGCCAGGGAAAATTTGAATACTATAACTGTCCATATCCATGATATCCCAATGATCAGAAATCCGGGGCTCTCCGTACGGTCTCAGAGCCGCGATCCGCATACTTTGTTGCGCAAATATTAGCCAAGCACGAGCTTCTGGCGAGCCGTGCATATCACGAGGGAGCTGAACCAACCTGTAGTTTCCGGGAGCTATCTTTGTTCCATTCGAGAGCTTTCCGAACCACCAGAAGCGCCCATTGCCCCGTGAGACTCTCGTCAAGGGGAAGGACACCGTGTCGTTGATGTCCACCAGTGAGCTATCAAACCACAGAAAATTATCAGCATCACGGACTGAAGTGGCAGAACCCACGTATCCCCTTTCTCCAATTGTGGGAGGATACTGCCACTCTAGTTCGGTCCAGCCTCGCTCAAAAATCTGGACCACTGTCAGTACAAGGGCTAGCCGCAGCGACTTTTTAAATATGGAACCTACATCCCATCGTAGATGAAAGCAAGGGTAACTGAGCCGGAGACTCAAATCTGCAAAATCCGTAGGTCGTCGCTCAGGGTCGAAGGACCAACTAAATACGCAAAGGAATCAGAGCTCGAGGATTCCAGAGTAAAGTAGCAAAAGCGTCTTACTTGGCCCCCTCGTGCCAGCCATAAATCACTGGTTCTCCATCAAACATGGTGTCAAAGGCTTTTTCAGTATCGTAAGCCGCACCTGGTTCAAGAGATGAGTTGATTTCGCCGAAACTTCGCAGTTTCTATAGGTGCTCCGGGTCGTGGACTCTTCAAACTTACCTCCGTAGGGAATACACAATTCTTCGTCATTGTCACTTTTGATGTGAAGCTTGCCACTGTACAGAGGAAGCATGTTATCGTCGACATGCTGAGGTAGCTGGAACTTTATACTGTGCAATATCATGAGCACCGTATACCATATCGAATCCATCTCCATGCATTCTTACTTGAACGTCTTTGTTTGACCAGCCTTGATGCTTGACCCAGGTGGAAGCGAAACAACGGCCGAAATGTTGTTGCGTGGTCGCAGTTTGGACAGTAGCTTAATAGCACCAGCTCCGTCGTATATTTCTAACCCAGGCAAGGGCTCGTGGTGGAAGGTGTAGTGCACCGTTCGGTCGGCACGGTTGGTTACTGTGATGTTCCAGTCTGGCCTGAACAGTTCCGTATCGAGAAGCGCAATGGAGTCGAAAGAGAGTTGGGTTTTGTATAACAAGACTTTTCGAGCATCGACGAGACCAGTTCCGACCTGAAAGACCGGTGCCGACTCGTTGAAGCTGATCTCTCCAGTACTCCAAGCGACATCCTGGCCGCTGGCAATGATCCTATTGGCAAGATCTGTTGCAAAGTTTGACCCATGCAATTCCCGTCCGCCATGTTCTGATATGTACAAGGCGGCAATGCCCGCTATGTACGGCGCCGCCATAGAAGAGCCACTATCTGTCTGAAATCCATGATCAAGGTAGGTGCTGATAACATTGCAACCAGGGGCACCGATGTCCGGTTTCAGCAACAATTCATTGGTTGGCCCCCATGAGGTAAAGTAGGCCGCGACTGGCCTGGACGCTGGTCCAGCTTTCTGCACTCTTGGGTCGCCCGTCGTGTTGATAGCTGCCACTGATACAACGTGCCGTCCGTTTGAGCCAGCTCCTGAGTAAAAGGGACCATTCTCGCCTTCGTTACCCGCAGCTATGGAAACAAAGACTCCTTTCTGAGCTATTCGACTGGCTACCAGGGCCCATGGACTGTCGACAAAGCCGTTTGGTCGATTTATGCTGGCGGTGATGACGTCTGCCTGTACCAGCCTTAGTTGACGCTGTTGCGTGATAAACTAAGTGATACTAGACCTTTGAACTCACGCCAGCACTATACGCGTCGCAAAACGCCTGGATTAGAACGTCCTCAGTGGTGTCCGACTGCCCTGGCTCCTATGAAAAAGGGAGAAAAAAATATAAGTGCTGAGCGTTGAACGTTTGCAACCTGTCGGGGAACTCGCTCAACATACGTCAGAGAACACCTTGTACACGAACAACTCAGACTCGGGTGCGACGCCGGAGAACCTTTGAACATTTGAGAATCAGTATTTTGCAATAAAATCGGCATTTATACGAGGAAAGAGGGAAACGTGCCATGCGTTATGGCCACCGATGATGCCTGCCACATGTGTGCCATGGCCTTTGTAATCCATAGGATCTCTATCAGGCTGTTTTGGATGGACTTTTGCAGAACGAGAATCCCCTTTGAGAAGCGCAAAGTCAGTAGATAGAAGCCTAGCATATCGGAGCATGCTTCTTTGTAGCTGTAGCGCAGACGTACATTTTGAACCAACAAGATCGTAGCCCCCAGCTATTTTACACCCCTGACCGAAGCAACCACCGAGCTATTGAAAAAACAGGAAGAAGAAAGAAAAAAGAAAAAAATTTCAGTGGTTGATCGTGCAGCAGGCATTTGGTTGGACTCACCGCTTCGTGAGAATAATCAACTCCCGTGTCAACGATGGCAACTTTGGCACCTTTACCCTTGATTCCCAATTCGTGTAGCTTCTGCACACCCGTCCATCGGTGAACCGTGAGATCCTGGCCTTCGTCGTTGATGGGCGGTTTGCCAAGAGCAAATGGCGGGGGAATCGACATGGCTTGAACGGGCCATATATTTGCTATACCAGGGATGCCTTGCAGGGAGTCAATGTTCTCCGATGAAGTTTCTACCACAGCACCAATGAAGACATCGCCACAGTCGATTTTCTCGTGATTTCCGGCAACGAGGTAGTCAAAGGTCTGAGTCAGGTACTCGGTGGACAAACCCTAGCAAGAAACTATTAATCGAACATTTACCATGCCAGTATGACCAAATGACTGACTTCAGACATCTCAATGATGTACTTTTGAGTCATTTCATTTCCTACTGATAAATTTGTCGTGGAGTAATAGTTGACTGGCAGTTGGTTGACGGTGAAAGCTTGAGAAGCCGACATGAAAAGAAGGACAATCGTGTAATCCCACTTGGTCATCTTGACGACGACGACGACGACGACGACGACGACGACGACGACGACGATGATGATGATGGAAGCGAGCAGTGGGCGGAAGAATGATGGAGTCCCAGATGTAGCTGCTTGGGCAAACGTGGTCGAAAGATGACCAAGTAAGGGTGATGGGTGAGCGCTACAGTAGAAGTACAAAATCGAAGTCGCAAAGTAGAGGAATTCGGTTTTTTGTATTTCGTGACAGTTCAAGGCCGTCTTGATCTGATTTGTATCATGTCACACACAAAGCAGTCGATTGCTTGCTACAAGTTCGGCCGGTCCTGGAAGCGCTTCAGATGGATGTGTCTGGTGGTTTGCTGCGCTTACTTCTTTCTACCAGGACGAAGCTCTGGCTGCGCTGCTTGGCTTGAGGCGGATAGACATTGTTTGGATATTGCCAGGCAGCCAGGCAGCCAGGCAGCCTTGAGGGAAGGAGCGTCCCATCCCGTCCGCACACACGAGTACGAGTGGTCGGCTGTGAATCAGTTGAGATTGTGCGCGAACAGGCAGTTTGCCTCCTCGTTGTTTGATGCGCCGGATCAGCTGCGACTTGAGCTTATGGAAATTGCAGCCGCATCAACGTCATACCAGACTTGATGCAGCAAAAACCCATGGTGAAGCGAAGCGTGTACGACAGCAGTTACCGAAAGGAGCCGCCACTGGTACGACCTCGACGCGGTTGCACGAGGGACAGAGAGGCTCTATGATACGTTTGAGGGGAAGTTTTCCTTGTATTGCACGTCTTCTTTCCTGTTGTCTCTTCTGCGCCGCCTTGGAAACCCTGTTTTGCGAATTGTTTCCCCCCTCCGACGCGCTGGTCTGGTCTCTCCAAGCAAACCAAACGAACAAATGCAAAGAGAGCATGTCGGTCATGTCACAGACGTTGTCGCCAAAACATGTAGCAGGGAGGAGCAAAGTGCTTCTTTGCACACCACTTTGCACAAAAGCACTTTGCACACTGCATACACTTTGCACACAGCCGAGGCGAAGGCGAGGGCGGAGGCGGAGGCGGAGGCGGAAGCGGAGCGGCGTTTAATGCAAAGTCGTGATTGGCAATGCATGGGCGGGGCGGGGCCATGTTCACCAAGGAACAAGATAGCGTGGCACCCTGGGCCATTGGGGACAGAAAAGCGCACTATTGTTGTTGAAGGCGATGGCGAGATGTGCAGGTATCACACCAGACCCAGACCCAGACCCAGACCCAGGCCCAGGCCCCGACTCGTTCTCGCTTCAACCAGACCAGTTTGACGCCTTCCGTGTTGACCTTCCACGTTGACCACTCGGCCATCCATGCATGTCCCTCGAGTCTGTTGAAGAATCCATCCATGTCTTTGCTGACAGCAGCCACGCCAACTGATGCAGGTCAACCGATGCAGCCTCGTGGGCGCGTACGAGGTTGGAGTCGTTGCCGTCCGCCGTGCACTGTCGGCAGGAACCAGGGGTTCAACCCGTCGCGCCGCGCCTGCCGTGCGTGGCTGTGGCTGGTGTCAGGTTCGTCGCGTGGGATGATGAGATGGAATGAACCACCCGATCCCAGATGGCAATGCCGCTGGAGAGG
The DNA here is from genome assembly GCA_018360145.1 of Claviceps africana. Taxonomy (NCBI): domain Eukaryota; kingdom Fungi; phylum Ascomycota; class Sordariomycetes; order Hypocreales; family Clavicipitaceae; genus Claviceps; species Claviceps africana. The sequence continues at coordinate 37,258 of SRPY01000101.1, forward strand.
AAGGAGAGACCGTCTGATCAATCTCGGCCAAGACGTTCTACAAGGTGCGAATTTTGAATGATGATTGAATCATCATCCATCGACGACCCCTTCATCCAGTGGTGACCCCGGCCCCGGCCCCGGTCCTGGTCCTGGCCTGGCCCTCACGCCTGCTCTGCTCTGCTCTGCTCTGCTCTGCTCTGCTCTGCTCTGCTCTGCTCTGCTCTGCTCTGCTCTGCTCTGCTCTGCTCTGGACCGTCCCCTTGGCCGTCGTCTCCTCAGACTCGTCACACTCCTCCGACGCCTCACCCCTGGATCCCTGCCTGCCACTGCCTGCCACTGCCTGCCACTGCCCGCCACTGCCATGTCCGTTCCATGTCTTCCATGTCCCCCGTCGATGCAGCAGAGACAACGGGCCAGCCATCCGTCCAACCACGGCGTGGAATTTTCACCTTGACCTCTCCAGAAACCTCCGCCATGCATTTGTCGCCCGGCCAGTCGCCTGACACCACATCCGCGTCGGCGTCTAGAGTCTAGTGGCTTCGGCTTCCTCTCCCCTTTCCGCTCTCTTTGAAATCTTGCGACTCTTCGAGCGCATTCGTCTCTCCTTATCCTCCATTCTTGTTGTTGCCCTTCCCCTCTGTTCTTTTTTGACGACGTGTGCTGCTCTGCCCTTCTCTGCCTCCGAGGCCACCGAGATAGTCTCAGCATCCCGTCCGCGTCCGGCCTTTGTTTTGTTGCCTTCTTCCTGGCGACTCCCGGTCTTGCATTGCCCGACCGCACTCTTTTTTCACTAATAATAAACCGGCCCATTAGCCACCGGACCGGCTGCGTCATTGGAAGGAAAACGGACGTATTCGACTGCCTACCTGCCTGTTCTCGTCTTCGCTATACATACATGCAATCCATCCAGTTCACAATTCACCAATCAACTATACAAACCTGCTCTCCCCCCCACCTCCGACTTGCACAAGAGTTGCCTTTTGCTTTTGACTGATTGTGTGTGCCGTCGCCTGCTTCCCGTCAGCTGGCCGGGCTCATCTCGCCCATCTTCTTCCTCCTTGCTCCTATCTGTGCTTATCCTGCCGCTTCATCTTCGCCATCCCTTCCCCCTTGGCCAGCTCCAGGATGGGGCAAAGCATCCTCGACAGAATCCAGGCAAAGCTGGAGCTCTTCCGTCTGGAGCAGCGATACACTCGCCGCCGCAATCGCCGATCAACCTTCCAAACCAACGCCATCTATGTTGACGGCGAATACATCTTCCAGACCCCCGACAGTACCGGCTCTTCTGCAGATCCGAGCAGTCCGCGCGTCGATGCTCTTCACGGCGAAATGATGTCACCGAAAAAGATGACAGCCATGGCCACGTTCTCATCCGACGTTGATCACGAAATTGCAACGCCTGAACGCAAGCGATTGCACCGCTTCAGCTCCATCCCCAGTCTCGGCGGCGCCTTTGGTTTCAAAGATAGGCACAGAATGGCAGAGCGACGCACCAGCATGATCAGATGATGAACTAGTTCTGGTAAAAACCTGCAACAACGAAAAACACACACACACTCATACACACACACACACACACATGACGGTTTCAAGAAATGGAGTGTCCAACCACGGGATGTGGCATCTCCAAGGGGCGCCATGGCTTGATTATTCATCGTCTGCAAGAGTGCCTAATTCTCACCTATTCCCTTTTCCGTGTTGGACACGGGCAAACAGCATTCAGTCTGCGACTTCGTGTATAGCCGCCGAGGCAAGACACGAACTTTCCTTTGTTTTATTTTTCACGACAGTTCCTTGGGCCGCGCCGAGCAGACTGCACAACGCATTAACGAAACCATACCGTTATACGGAGAGGAGGCTAGTCCTCTTCCCCCTCTTTTTTTTTTTTTTATTAGAGAGGGCCGGGGGGTTGGGTGTGTGTGTGTTTGGTTACGTGTTGTGGCCACCAGGACATTGGATATGTCTGGTGAGGATACATCAGATGCGGCATGCTGGTAGAAAAAATAATTAGTGGAACAAATGGTGTTGTTGACTCCTGCGTGTTCTGGCGTTACACCAGACTTCCCTTCCCTTGTTTTCTTTTTCTTTTTCTTTTCTTTTTCTCTCTTCTTCTCTTTTCTTTTCTTTTCTTTTTTTTTTTTGGCTCTTTGTCTTGAAGGAGGGACCGCGAGCGGTAACCTCGTGTGATGGCTTGATTCGCCGTCGGATGCATCCTATGGAGTAAAAAAGTCGGTTCAAACCCTGTCAAGATGTCAAAGCACGCATTATCGTGGCACGACACACGGATCGTGTACACGACGTTTTCAACAACCCACCTAGCCAAGAGTAGAAACAACCACGGTAGAAAAGGTAGAAAACCAGAGCTGTGCCTATCCAAGAACCCCAGAGCGGGTTACGGCCGTCTTCATCCACAGTCCGTCCCTTTGCGCCACATGTCCAGTTTTCTTATTCCATTCCCACCCATCTGCATCCCCACCACCTCCCTAGCCCCAAACCGCCTCGTATTCTCGCGCAGTCCAATCACCCCCAAGGCCATGTCTTGCGCAAAAGACACCGCAAACATGCAACCCACGCACGCGCCCCCGTCTTCTCGTCCCGTCCAATCGCCAACGGACCCCGTGGAAAATACACCGGCGGGCACGTTGACGTGATGCGTCGATGACGGGAGACGTGGGTTGCGGTGCCATGGTTGAGATGGAGCTGGCAGCGGATGCACGCGGATACGAAAATATTGGACGGGTTACTGTGGACGTGCGCCATGTGTATACGGATATGTGTACCGAAATAGGTGCGTATATACACGGACATGCGTACGGAAATAGGTGCTGTATATACACAGATATACGTACGTAGGTAAATAGGTACTGTACGACTGATGCAGTGGTACGTACATTATAATGACAAGTGTCCACGATTGTACCCCCATCGGAAACAACTATGCAAGATATGCACCCCGAATTCCCCCGCGCGCCACAACGCCCCGGACAAAAATGCTAGTCTCGCTCCGCAGGCAAGGTCTATGCTATGCAAAAAAATACCCCGCAGAGCTGCTCTGCTTCGCGGGGGAATATGCTGACAAAAAAAGGAAAAACGGAAACAAAAAAAAAAAAAAAAAAAAAAAAAAAAAAAAAAAAAAAAAAAAACACGGCAATCTCTTTCACAAAAGAGAGGGAGAAAAGAGGAAAAAAAGAGACGGCGGCGTCTTATCAACAGCCGACAAGCCCCCGTGATGGGCCAAACCCACGAGCACCCAATGCCGTCGTCGTCTCATTGACGTCGTCGTACACCTGCAGCCTGACTGTCGACTTGGACCGCGACTTTCGGAGCGGGATGCGTATGGTCTGGTCATCGAGCAGCTCTTCCTCCACATCGGCGTCGTCGTGGTCCGAATCGATCCTCTCAAAGTGGGTGGCTCGGCGAGGACGCCTCGCCCGTCTGTCGTGTCGCAGAGGACTTTTGGCAGGACTGCGTACGACCGACGTGTGTTCATCCGAGATGCCCAGGCGGGTGCGCAGGCGTTGAATCTTGCCAATCAACTTGGCTTGTCCTGGAAAGTACGGCAGCGCCAATTCATACGCTCGGAGTGCCGAGGCATCGTCGCCCTTCTCCTTGTGCTGCCGGGCAGCCAAAAGGTACCGCAGACCGTCCGACTTGGAATCCCCACGTCGCTCTTCGCTTTCTATACGCCGCTCCAGAGCCTCGAGCCGCCTCTGCATCGCCTCGCTGATTTCGTGCGGCGCAGATGACTGTTGCTGCTGCTGCTGTTGATGCTGCTGCTGCGTCTTCTTCTCGGCCGCCGAGCGCAGTGCCAGAATCTCCCCCACCTTCTTCTCCACCAGGGCTTCGATCTGCGAGGCCGTCACTGTGATGGACGGCTCCTTGGTCGGCTCCTCCGCCGTGGGTCGAGCCAGTTTGCTGGGCCGCACAATGCCAGTCGCCTCCTGCTCAGAAGGTCGTTTGTGAGCCGCGCTCGGCCGGGGCACCAGGCTCACGCTGACTATGGGCCGAGGAATAGCAGTCGACGCGCCGGTGGTCTTGGTGGGAGACTGCTTCTTCTTGTCCGTGTACACACTAAACGCCTTGATCGGCCGCGTCACCTCGGCATTCGCCTTGGCAGCCGCGTTGCCGCTGTGCACGTTGTGGGTGCTCAGGGCGTTGGCCAGCGGCCGCAACGGCTGGCGCGGGACAGAATTGGAGCTGGAGCTGGAGCTGGAGGATCTCGGAAACTGTTTGTAGACGACTTCGTTCTCGATCTCGCGGACCTCTATCCGCTTGGCTCGGGAGCTGACGTTGAGGCTGCTCAGAGTATCGAGGTGGTAGCTTCGGAGGGGGGACAGATTGAGAATCATGACGGTGATGCCGTTGTTTTGACCGAGGGACAGAATGCGTGTCATCTTGGATTCTCGGTAGGGAATGCGCCTGTCGCCTCTGGAAATGGCGTCGATGCATTGGCTCAGGACGAACAGACTCTTGTTGATGGCCGCCGACTCGACCAGCCGCTCTTTGCCATTGTCGGTGCGGCGATTGTCTTCGGAGCCTGCCAGGTCAATGGCGGACATGGTGCTCACCTTGATCGTGTCCTCGGATGTTTGTGTCACCTTGACGCGCAGGATCGCATGGCTTCTGCTGCTGTGAGCGTTGAGCTTGGTGGACGCCGTCACGCGGTTGGTGTTGGCCTCGATGTACATCTTCTCAAAGTCACGCAGATCCTCGCACGCTCGTTCTGACAGGCCGGCAACTACGGTTTTCCCGTTGGCCTCTGCGCGAAGAGGCAGTCCCGAGGGCGTTCTCTTGTCGGGCGGCTCGAGAAGATCGAAGACCTTGTCGTTGTAGATTTCGTAGTAGGACAGGCTGACTTTAACCGTCGTGCGGCCGTCGGTGTCCTTTGCAATCTTTTTCCCTCTTCGGAACACGCCAGAAAGCAGCCGCGGGATGACGCCCCTATCGGCGAGCTTCAGACCACCACGCATCGTATGCGTCTTGCCCGTGCCCGTGACGCCGTACGCGAAGATGGTGACATCGTATCCTTGAAACAACGATTTGAGATGCGGTTGAACTGTACAAACACACACACACACGTGCGCACAAACACACATGAGGGTTTTTAGCCATGCTCTACTCGAGGAGTATAATAGAATCAGAGAATCATGTCCACGCGCCAACCGCACGCGTCTTGGGCGTCCAAAGACGCGTAGAACCATGATGGTCGGGGTCGGGCGCGCACCGCCCCGGGCTCAGAACTCGTACAACTGTGCACCGTACCTTCGGAAGTATAGAGCGTCTCCTGCGACGTCGACTGGTCGTATACCGCGTTGAACGCGAACGAGAACTCTTCGGCGCCGTTCTTGGGACTCGGGATCTTGATGATGGTGTTTGGCTTGCCGGCCTCGACACAATCAGGACGGACAATGATGTCCTTGTCCAGCTCCTTCTCGAGCAGCGGACGTATTCTGGCGACGACGCGGACGGACATGGCGGATCACGCGAGCGGGATGCATGCAAGGCAACGTAATGGCGAGCAACAGGACCATGGAAAGAGAAGAGAGGAACAAAAGGGGACGCGGAGAAGATGAACAAGGGCAGCCACAGATGTCCGCGCTCGACTATCTGGCTGGCACTAGTGTAGCAGCGCACCGGGCACGGATGGGTTGCGTCGATTGCGTATCAATCGGCGATTCGATGACGGAGCGGTGAACGGCGGACGGTGGAGGTGGACGGCGGACGGCGGACGGCGGACGGTGGACGGATGGTTTGTCCAAATGGCAAATGGCAAATGGCACGGGATCAAGTCGATCAAAGCTTTCCTTCTTCGATCAGGGATGTTGGCGGCAGCGCGAACTCGACAAGGTACAAGGCGAGATTGGCAGTTCCCTGGGAAACGTCTGTCCCGGCCAATCCCACCAATCCCACCAATCCCGGCGCTTCGTGGGCACATGCGGGCCCCACCTCAAGGTCCTGAAGCTGAATCAGAATGCTTCCTTCCTTCCCTCCCTCCAATCATCTCAAGTCCCTTTTTTTTTTTTTTTTTTTTTTTTTTTTTTCCTGCTGAGATCCATCTCCGGGACCGGAAAAAGCCGTTTTGCGAGCCGACCCGTGAGGCCGGCCTTGGAGCTTCCAAGTTCCGACCTCGAGCCTTGAGCTTCGTCGTCGCCATCACGACAGAGTTTCACGGACGCGCGCACACAGCCTTGTCATGATGCGGGCATCCTCGTCGATTGTGAGGACCTCGGCTCATGGCCTCCGGCAGCCCAGGACGAAGGCGGCTTTTGTCTGCTGGCAATGCCGCCGTATCCAGATCAGCGCCGCACCAAGCACCGACTCGCCAGAGGGGACGAGGGATGCTTTCGGAGCTTCCTTTCGCAGCTCGAGAGACATGGCAGGTGAGCCTGGCCTCCCATCCATTCCCGGCAAGGACATTCTCAAGACGGCCTTGCTGACGGTTCTCCTCCAAGATGCTCAATTCGAAGTTCTCGGGTCGCCATACTCGATGCTCTCCGCAACTCTTTCCGCATCGCAAAAGCTCTACACCAGGCGAGGTACTCTTGTTGCCGTGGCTGGCAAATCAGACAATGTACGTTCACTCGCTTCACGGAATGCTTGACCGCACCACGCCACTGACCGCCTGCCCGCCGTCGTCACAAATCAGGCTCAATCTACCTTGTCGCTACTGAATCCTCTCCCTCGAGCGGCCTTGGGAGTTCCGTTCCTCTACCAGCGCATATCCTCGACCACACCCATCACAGCATTGATCGCCTCCAAATCCCCGACGACGACACTCTCCGTATTGCACCTCGATGGCACGACCGACTGGATCGTGTCGCAGCGCAACGCTCTGCTGGCATGGACCGGACACACCCTGACCCTGTCGTCGAGAATCCAGCGCAAGCTCGCCGTGGCGCACTGGGGTAGCACGCATCTCACGGGCAGAGGCTTGGCCGCCCTGAGCGCGCCGGGACAGGTCTATCGATTGACGCTGGACGACGACGAGGAGTTTGTCGCCCACCCGGGGAGCGTCGTGGCCTACGCCGTATCGAGGAACGCGCCGCAGCCGTTCCGGTTCAAAAGCACGAGCTTGCGTCTTCAGATTCCATCTCTGACCGGATGGTTACCGGAAACCGAATTCGCCAGGACCGTGCGGAACTCGGCCGTCTACAAGTCCCTCGCGGCAGCCTGGTATAGTGTACGAACCATGGCGCGCCGCACAATCTGGGGAGACCGTCTGTTCCTCCAGTTCAAGGGGCCCGCCACAATTCTCTTGTCGAGTCGTGGTGTCCGAGCGGCCGACGTCTTGTCCAGGGAGCAAATCGACGAGATCGCCGACGCTCCTGCGGAGGCTCTCCCTGCCGCCATGGAGCGTGCACGCACGCCGACTGGCTTATTAGAAAAGGACCTTCCGCCGAAGGAGGGACACCATGACCAAGGCGATGTCCCCAGCAAGTTGCACATGGCGCCGGTGCAAAAGGATGGCAAAGTGGCCTTTGAAGAAGGCAAGCAGCTGAAGGATTCCCTGCGGTGAAGGACAATTCGAGCCGGCAGACGACGAAAGATTGCTTGCCCTTACGTTTAGCAACGAACGCGAATGGAAAGCAGAATGCGTCATGCCGCTCGGCTCATCCTTGTGGGGGAACAGGCAAATGTAGAAAATCAAGTTGCATCTCTCCCAAAAAAAATCCAAAGCCCCTCGTATGTTCGGAGCAACGCACAAGAAATGCCCGCCGTACCAGTCCACACAGCGCCCGCATCCTCGTCTTAGTCGAGGCTATATCATTCGTACTAACGAGCGGCCTCAACCAAAAAAAAAAAAATAGTTACTCAATTCCCCGTGTGTCTTGTACCACCTTGCAGACCAAAAAGATGTAATTGTCCTCTTTTCTCCCCCCGGCGCCACGTCTCGTCATGACTGGCAGTGGCGACGAGGCACGTACCAAAGGACCTTGCTTTTCAGTCGTCAAATAAAGCATCTACTTTCCCAAGAACGAAGAATTGTTTTTAAATCCATCAGGTGAGACGGGAGATACGGGGCGTCGTTGCATCGCGTTCATGACGTCATCTGAAATGACAGAGATGGTGAGATGCAGTGGGCATCAGGGCTGAGATGACGAAGCTGGTAGCCGGTGATGTGTGAACAAGAAGACTTGGGCTACTCATCTGGTACTTGGGCATCGTGGCTCGTTATTCTGACGAAGCAACATTTTGCTGGCCTATTGACTTTTGGATACATGTACCTAGCTCCTTCATGACCGACGCAATCTCAGTGTTCAGCAATCCTATTCATTGTCTCAATCGGCCGTGCGTGTTGTTCTCGGGCGGCCGCACTGCACGATGTACGTGTAAACATGGGAGTGAAAGTCGTTGAGCCTCGGAAGGGACAGTCCTTGTTGGCGCAATCTTCGCTCATCACATATATTATCGCACCACATGCATATTAATCAACGCCCCGACATGGTGTCGAGGCCTTCCGTCATACATGACATGTCGCTGCTCGGCTTTGTCTTTCGTGTCGACGCCATGCGTCTACATGACAGGGTCTACTTGGTGTGTAAGCTAATCGTCTCAGCTGGGCTGTCTTGCACAACATGGCGCTGCCACGTCCAGTTGGTCAACGCGGGAGGATCCATGCCAGACTCAAATGCAATGTTCCGGGCAGCAATCTGTTCATTCTGCAGCGTCTGCCTGGCCGAGGCAGCCCGGTTGCGCAACGCGGGCATGCGATCAATGGCATCCATGGCGAGGCTGAACCGGTCCGTCTGGTTTCTAATGGCCAACTCCAATGGCGTGTCGATGTTGCCCTTCTCCCGGTATCCGCGGACATGAAAATTCTGGTTCCCCGGTCGTTTGTACGTGAGTCTATGGATCAGCCAGGGATAGCTGTGGAAGTTGAAGATGGTGGGTTTGTTGTCCGGGAAGAGGCTCGTCCACTCGGCTTCAGTCAGACCGTGTGGGTGATCGGACGGATGAATCAGCTTGAATAGGTCAACGCAGTTGATGACTCGGATCTTCAGCTCAGGGAAGTGCTTGAGCAGCAGGTCTGTTGCGGCGAGAGACTCTTGCGTACTGATGTCGCCGCAAGACGCCATGATGACATCGGGTTCGCATCCCATGTCAGTGCTGAATCGTGGCCAGGTGCCAATGCCCTTGGTGCAATGCTGAACGGCGCTTTCCATGTCCAGGTATTGAAGATGATCCTGTTTGTCTGCCACAATGACGTTGACATAGTTGCTGGACTTGAGGCAGTGGTCCATGACTGTAATTTTATGGAGTTTTTTTTTTTTTAGTTTTTTTGATCGCCATAGTCAGTGATTTGTCTTGCTCAAACAAAACGCCTCGTTCTTCTCAGAGCGACGATATATTGAGGGCTCACCAGATAACAGACAGTTGCCGTCCGGCGGCAAGTAAATTCGAACGACTTCGGGACTCTTGTTGGCGACAACATCAAGGAAACCGGGGTCTTGGTGTGTGAATCCGTTGTGATCTTGTCTCCAAACAAGAGCGGTAAGGAGAATGTTTAGAGAAGCCACCTTGGCGCGCCATTCTATTTCGAGACACTTTTCGATCCATTTGCAATGCTGCAGGAACCGCGCGCATTAGCAAAAATGCTCACGTTTTCAACGAAAACAGGTCTCGACGAGAAGACGAAAAAAAAACGGATTTGTGTCCTTTCCTTTACTCACTTGGTTAACCATGGAGTCAATGACATGGATGAAGGGCTCGTAGCTATTGAGCAGGCCATGTCGACCGCTCAGAATGTAACCCTCGAGCCAACCTTCACACGTGTGCTCAGAGAGCATCTCCATGACTCGGCCGGCCATGGCGAGGTTGCCGCCATTTTGGTCCTCCTCAAAGAAGTCACCCATCCAGACCTTTTTGCCGGCTTCGTAAACGCGGGCCAGCTTGTTCGACTCCGTCTCATCGGGTCCAAAAAGTCGGAAGTTATGCATGTTCTGCGCAATAATATCTCTCAAAAAGACCGACATGTTGCGCATGCTACCAACCATGGAGGCCCCGGGCTTTTCGACCTTGATGGCATAATCCTGAAAGTTGGGTATCTGCAGTGGTTTTCTTAACAGGCCTCCATTCGCCACGAGGTTGGCGCTCATGCGACGACGCCCCTCAGGGCACAGAGTTCGCAGCGCGGCAATAGGGGCGCCCTTCTCGTCAAACAGCCGGTCGGGCTCATACGCTCGCATCCAGTTCTCGAGTATCTTGAGATGCTCAGAATTGGTACTCACATCGGTGATGGGTACCTGATGAGCCCGCCAGAACCCTCCGAGGTAGTCGTCGCCGACTTTGCGGGGGGCCGTCCATCCCTTGGGCGTTCTCAGGACAATCATGGGCCATCGGGGGCGGAAGGCGTTGCCGCTACGCCGGGCTTCCTTCTGATACTGCTTGATCAGGCCGACACAGTGTTCCATGGTGACGGCCATGGCCTGGTGCATGCTGTCGAGCTCGTCGCCCTCCACAAAGAAGGGCTCCCAGCCATAACCAATGAACAAGCTTTCCAGCTCGGCGTGAGAGATGCGAGCAAGGATCGTTGGGTTGTTGATCTTGTATCCATTGAGATGCAATACGGGCAGGACAGCGCCGTCCGTGATTGGGTTGAGAAACTTGGTTGAATGCCAGGACGTAGCCAGAGGGCCGGTCTCGGCTTCACCGTCGCCTACCATGGTCAGGGCAATCAAGTCGGGGTGATCAAATACGGAGCCAAACGCGTGTGAGATTGAATAGCCTAATTCGCCGCCCTCATGGATGGAACCTGGAGTTTCGGGTGTGGCATGGGATCCGATGCCTCCGGGAAAGGAAAAGTATTTGAAGAACTTTTGAAGACCTTCGCTATCTAGGGACTTTTCAGGATATACCTCAGAGTAGACACCCTCGAGATATGACTGTGAGAGTACGGCGGGAGCTCCATGACCAGGCCCGGAGATGTAAAAGGCATCCAGGTCATACTTTTTGATGAGACGATTGAAATGCATATAAGTGAAGATCTGGCCGGGAGCAGAACCGAAGTGGCCGAGAAGGCGAAGCTTCAAATGCTCCTTCTTGAGTGGTTCGCGAAGAAGAGGATTCTCTCTCAAGTAGATCATTCCGAGTGCTAGGTAGCAGCTGGCTTTGAAGTAATCGTTGTAGAGGGAAATGTCCGAAGCACTCAACGGAGTGCCCTTGACGGTCGAACGAGCCGGCCCGAAGGCCTGAATGGACGAAGTATCGTCGTCCATTGTAGGCGAAGAGGGCAGAAAGGGCTGAAGACAGGGCTGGATGTCTCGGAAGCTATTGCTATGATTCGACGAGAGTTTGGAACGCTTCTTCGGCTTTCACTGAAGAGAGGAGAGTTTGTGGTAACGAAAAATGGGGATTATGAAACGGGCGAAGATGGCGGGCTGGAGCATCCATGGCGGGTGACGACGGGCAGACTGGACTGCTCGAGGTTTTGAGCCGTTCATGTTGGATTCGAGGCGTTCTCCGAGCTTCGGCTGACAATCGCCGATCCGCCCGGGGGGCGTTGAAGATGATGAGCTCGGATTAAAGCTTCAGGCTAGCAAAACATGGCTGTCCATGAACGAATGGCGGGCCGTTGGGGCGGTTGAAGAAACCCCCACGTCGGAGAAGGGCGGATGGTGGAAGAAAGTGACGGTCTGCGGCGATTCGTGGATCATGCTTGATCTGCCGTTGGACCGCAGCATCACGTTGCAAATCGCGGGATGCTGCATTTCAAGGGATGAGGCGTTCTCGGCGGGCACGCAGTGGTGACACAATTCCGCACATCTAGAAGACTTTTGGATCGATCTAAGGTTGCAGGCTGTTGTTTCACGAATGAACTTCTTTTGGATTCGTGGTCACAACGGTGCCGGAGATGGTGGCACTCAACGGGCTGGGCACATGGCACTGCTGATTGCCAAATGCTGGGGACAGGCGTTTTGCGGATTCAGGTATTTTGCCATATAAGTTTGGGTGCAAAAAAGGTTCGGGATTACTTATGGCACACAGTATGTGTCACACTGGTAGTTGCACTGTACTTGGACATTTCGTCAATCGGTCCGTCTGACGTCACAGAGTCTAGACCAAGAGTCCAACATCTCATGCCATTGCCTCGCGACAGACTCGTCTTCCTCGGAAGCATCCTCTATTCACAAACATACAAGTAGAGCGACGACACCAGGGCTCAGCCAAGAACAGCGAGAGCATTACAGCATCCCCCAAGGACCCGAGATCCAAAGCATTCCAGAAAAGAGCCGGCAGCAGAAACTCGGGCCACGCCGCCCAAGACGTGGGAGAGAACAGGATTGTCTGACGTCAACAATCTGTCACTTGAGGTCGTCTGCAAAGCCAACAAGTGTGAAGTGGCGTCTTTTCGGCTAAAGCCTCCTTGTCCCAGTCCCGATCGAGCCGGATCCCGGCGCTCGCCAACTTGGCGACGACAAATAATAACGTTGGGCAATGATGCCCTGTCCGGTAATTTGATTTAGGAACGACGCCGTTGGCCATGCCGAACTGCGTGGGGTTGGAATGAGAGACGTCGATTGTCTTGTCTTACCCAGCAATAGAATCGGAACGTGGTCTGGCGCGGAAACGGCATGCATGCATACATGTGGAAATCGGCCTCATGGGTGTCATTGCATATGGCTCGCATCGAAAACCCCGCTGCGGGCAATGCAGTGTCTATCCTGAACAGACGTTCATTAAGTGTTGATAGATTCGACGTCCATGATCGCCTTCAGCCGCGCGACTCTGATCGTGCCACCAAAACCTCTGGTACGAAACTGGCCCCCGCGTGGCCTTTCTTGCGCCTTCATCGCCCGTCATCCGTCGTCATGGACAATTCGGCCGACTCTCTCCCCGCAGAGGCTATTGCCCTCGCCGGGCGTATGTATGACGCAGCCAGAGCCGGTGACTTGGACATCTTCCGACAGGCTCTCCCGGCAGGCCTGCCTCCGAACATGACCAACCAGAGGGGCGATACGCTGGTGAGTGGGAGTCGGCGGGTTTCAGCCGTGCCCTAACACGATGTCGTGCGGCGTTGACACAACACACTGCCGCAAGCTCATGTTAGCAGCGTATCACGGGCATGCCGACCTTGTCAAGCTCTTGATACAGCACGGGGCCGATCCAAACCGCTTGAACGACAAGGGCCAGAGTCCGCTGGCTGGTGCTGTGTTCAAGAAGGAAGACGCCGTAGTAGAGGTATTTTGTGGTTTGGCTTTGGCTCGTCCACATACATACTCTCTCTCCAAACACATCGTGGCGACCGGCAACTTATTCATTCCCCAGGTATTGCTCGACGGGGGCGCTGATCCCGAATACGGAAATCCAAACGCATTGCAGTGCATGAATATGTTCAAGCAGGAAGGGACGTGGCAAGCCAAGTTTGAAGCAGCGCCGGGGCGAGGCAAGGCAGCCCATACCGGTCCTCCTCCGTCGTTGTGATGGTGTCAAGGCCGGGGAGAGCGAATCGCTTCGACATTGTTTGGAACTTGAGACAAAATGACAAGAGGGCCTGGCATAGTAAAGCCTCAAGGGATCCACGAATTATACCCAGCTAGTCCTTTCTGGTCACGGGTAGGCTTGGAAACCGGCACTTGTGTCATCCTTGGTAACTGCAATGTTTCCTCCTTGAGCACAGGAACAGAATGTTCAACTCGGGCTGCCTTTAAAATAGATGCTGCCAACAGACATGTGATTCTCATACTCGCAACACGTCTGATGCCTTCCAACACTGTCTTCCATATCTGTTCTCTTTTCCCTTTGGATTCCGCCTGCTTTCAAGGTCGGAAAATTCATAGACTCTTGTGGCACTCAGAGCCTGCAGTTTCGCAGCTCGATGCGCCGCAGGTAAGGCTTCTTCTCATGCTGTTCTGCGTCGACACCGGAAGTCAACCTGGTACAACCTTTGACACGCATGGCCCAGCGTTTTTTTTTTTTTTTAAAAAAAAAAAGGAGAGAGAGAGAGAGAGTGTGTGTGTGTGTAGAGTAGAGTCCCCGGTGATACCTAGATTAAATCGAATCCGATAAAAAAGGACTCTTGTCGTTGAACGTGTCTTGGCCGGGGTGGGACGAGTTGTGACGAGCTCCGTCTTTTCTGTAATAGTTCTGCAGCGGCGAATGCTTCGCTACTGAAAACATTGTGTTGCTTTGGATACAAGTCTTTTATTCTTATGTTTTTCTTTTCTTTTCTTTTCTTTTTTTTTTTAAAAAAAAAATGATGTTACAACTGGCATTGCTGTTCCGCGCCCGAGAACCACATGCTGACGTCGGCGGGGTCAACCAAGCCGAAACCGCCAACAGCAACGCTTTTTCGGCCACCACATTGGGTTTTGCGACATTGCCTTTCGACCACCACGTGCCCCGCCGCGAAACAAATAGTAAAGACGGGACAAGAGGAAGAAGAAGAAGAAGAAGAAGAAGAAGAAGAAATTCCACACATGCCGATTTCATCGTTCCCATCGGACTGTTGGGAAGCCCAGCAGTACTGAGAGGCAGGGAGCGAGCGCCCGTTTGGAAATCGATTTCGGTTCATCCTTGTCCATTGCTCTGCTGTCGATCAACCGCGTTCGGCGCCCTCGTCACGAAATCCCTACCCGCTGCGAAAAGGAACGAAACCTGAAAGAAGAAGAAGAAGAGGAAAAGAAAAGAAGACAAAGACACTCCTTGTCCTCGTACACAATGCCGCCGGAAGAACCCCCCTCGACCACCACGGCGGCGATCCTGCCCATCCAGCCCTTCCGACCAGACCTCCACGAGCGAGCCTGGGCCTCGATACCGCATCCCACGCTCCCGCTCCTCGCAACCGCCCACGCCAAGTCCCTGACCGTCTTCTCGCTCTCGACCCTCTCCCCCCACAGCAGCCTCACAGGCGGCCACACGCGCTCGGTCCGCACCGCAGCCTGGAAGCCCGGCCTGCCGCCTCACAAGCTCTGTCTCGTGTCCGGGAGCTTCGATGCCACGGCCGGGCTGTGGCGCTGGGACGGCGACGCGTCGGCAGCGCAGGACGCGACCCTCGAGACGGAAATGGAAATCACCGCGACCAGCGTCCACCGCGGGAGCAGACGAGGCGGCGGCGGACGCACCGATGACGACGACGACGACGACGACGACGACGACGACGACGATCGTGACAGCGACGCGAGCCACACCGGCGGCGACCGGGACTGGGAGTTCACGCTCGTGCTCGAGGGCCACGACTCCGAAGTCAAGTGCTGCGCCTTCGCCCCCTCGGGCGCCCACCTCGCCACCTGCTCACGCGACAAGTCAGTCTGGATCTGGGAGGACATTGGCGCGTCCGAGGCCGACGACGAGTGGGAGACGGTCGCGGTGCTCAACGAGCACGAGGGCGACGTCAAGGCCGTGGCCTGGTGTCCCGACGTCCCCGGCCGCAACACCCGCCCGCGCCAGTACAGCCCCGACGTCCTTGCCAGCGCGAGCTACGACAACACGGTGCGCATCTGGCGCGAGGACGCCGACGGCGAATGGGTCTGCGTCGCCGTCCTCGAGGGCCACGAGGGCACCGTCTGGGCCGTCGAGTGGGAGCAGAGACCCTCGCCCGACGGCCGCTTCCCCCGCCTCGCGAGCGCCTCCGCCGACGGCACCGTCCGCATATGGCAGCTACGCCAGGAACCCGACCACGACGCACCCCAGCCGCAAGACGACCACCACGACCACCACGACCACCACGATCCGGCCGCCCGCCTCGCCCTAGGCGGCATCCCCAACACCATGAGGACCTCCCCCCGCGACGACTGGACCTGCACCGCCGTCCTGCCGCCCGCCCACCACCGCGACGTCTACTCCCTCTCCTGGAGCAAACAGACCGGCCTCCTCGCCGCCACCGGCCGCGACGGCAACATATCGCTCTACCGAGAACGAACCCCCCCCGACACCACCGACGCCTCCCCGTGGGAACTCCTGACCACGCGGCCCAACGCCCACGGCCCCTTCGAAGTCAACCACATCACCTGGTGTCGGCGCTACGACGCCGCCGCCCAACCCCGCGGCGAGGAGGAAATGCTGGTGACGACGGGTGACGACGGTGTCGTGCGGTCATGGCAGGTCAAGCTTGGCGAGTGACGCACGGCATGGGAGAAAAAGGGACAAGTGTTGAACATGACAAGCGTTGTGCCGACTACAAGGAGCCTTTACGGAAAAAAAGAGAGGGGCGGTCAAGGAGAGAAAAGAAAAGCAAGGAATGTCGGCCTTGGGACTTTCAGTGTCATTGTATGCCGTGTTCCGCGTCACCACGTTCTCATCTACTCACACATAGCACATCCGGTCAGCTGCATAGACAAAAGAAATGTATTACATGTTGAAAATAAAGACAAAGGAAAAAAAAACACCAAGATATGCTACCTTCTATTGTACCGAAGCCATCGCCATACTATTCATCGTCTTGACTTCCCCGCTCCGAAAGGAGAGAATCATCTTTAATGATACAATTATGAAGCAAATGAGCCACCCTTTCTTCTTCGACTTTGATGACCTGTCCTCATCCACACAAAAATGCAGCATGCGTCTCCTTCATCTACCCCATGGAAGACTTGATGACGACGTCAAAAGCGCCGCTGTTGATTTTTTTTTTGTCTTGCCTCCATGATGTTGCGACTCTTGATGCCGTAAGCAAAAGACGCGTCTTTTACTCGCCCTTGAGCTTGTCCTGCTTCACGGTAAAGGCCATCTCCAGCAAATCTTGCTCTTCCGTCTTGTGCACATGCTTCAGACCAGTGGCTACGGATGCACTGGGGTTGCGACCAGCGTACATGACGTGTTTCCTGTCGTGGTACTTGGTCTGGTTGAGAAGGGTCTCGATACGAGGCTGAACGAAGCTCCAAGCACCAGCGTTGAGGGGCTCTTCCTGCGCCCAAACAATGGTCTTGGCGTTGGGGTACATGTCGAGATTGTCCTTGAGCTGCTGCCAGGGGAAGGGGTTCAGCTGCTCAATGCGGGTAAAGGCAACGTTGTCGATCTTGTTGTCGGCGCGGTGCTTGTGCAAGGCGGCCCAAACCTGTCCCGTGCATAGAATGACACGGTCAATCTTCTCAGGAGACTTGATGGTGCCGGCCTGGTGCTCCGGATCGGGGATGATCCACTGGAAGCCGGCATCCTTGCCGTAGAAGTCTTCAATGTTCGAACGGGAAAGAGGGTGACGCAGCAGAGACTTGGAGAAGAAGATGACGAGAGCTGAGGAGAGAAAGCGTGCGTAAGTAAGTTTGAAAAAGAAACAGTGGAGAGGGAGAATGCCATGTGCAAAAGAGACGGGCCAGGGCGACAGCATTGGGGTTTGAGGCACTTACGCTTTCGGAACTGTCGGTGCATCTGTCTTCGCAACACGTGGAACAGATTGGCAGGGGTGGTCATGTAGGCAATCTGCATGTTGCAGTCCTGGTGCTGCCTGGCAAGCTTCTCCTCGGCCGGGAAGATACGAGGGTCCTCGTTGGACAGCTGCAGGTATCGCTCCAGACGACCAGACGAGTGCTCGGGACCTTGGCCATCATAGCCGTGGGGCAGAGACATGACGAGTCCAGTTCGCTGCATCCATTTGACCTCGCCAGAGGCAATGAACTGGTCGATGATGCACTGCGCGTTATTGGCAAAGTCGCCAAACTGGGCTTCCCACATGACCAAAGCATTCGGCGACTGCAGAGAGTAGCCATATTCGAAGCCGAGAGCACCAAACTCGCTCAGAGATGAGTTGGCAATGACAAACTTTCCCTGATCCTTGCTGATATGTTGCAAGGGCGTGTGTGTCTTCTCGTTCTCCTGGTCGTGGAAGACGGCATGGCGTTGGGAGAAGGTACCTCGCTCGACGTCTTGGCCAGAAACCCGGACGTGGTAGCCTTCGGTGACAAGGGTACCAAAAGCGAGAGCCTCGGCCGTTGGGAAGTCAATGTTCTTGCCCTCGACGACCGACTTGGTTCGGTTGGCAAGGATACGCTTCAGGTTGCGGTGAATGTGGAAACCTTCGGGAGCTGAACCGATCACCTCGCCAACGTGCTGCAACGTGGCCTTGTCGACCCCCGTGGCATGATGAGGCAGAACCTCGGTGGCCAGCTCCTTGGGAGACTTGAAGCCGTTCCATGATGAGGTGGTCCACTCCTTGGACGTGGGAGTGTAGTCCTTGGATTTGTCGAAGCTCTCCTCAAGCATACCCCAGACCCATTGCTTGTGTTCCTCGATGTCTTCCTTGGTGAAGGTACCTTCCTCCAGCAGTTTGTTGACGTAGATGTCGATTTGAGGCTCCTTTTGCTGAATCTTCTTGTACATGAGCGGTTGCGTGAAAGACGGCTGATCGGTTTCATTGTGACCGTACTTTCGGTAGCAGATCAAGTCAATGACGACATCGTGTTGGAACTCGGCTCGCCAATCCGCGGCCAACTGGCAGACAAAGTTGACGGCTTCTACATCGTCAGCGTTTACGTGGAAGACGGGAGCATCGATGGCCTTGGCAATGTCGGTACAGTAGGCAGTGGATCGGGCGAATCGAGGATCGGTGGTGAAACCAATCTGGTTGTTCACCACGAGATGGATCGTGCCGCCCGTAGAAAAGGCGGGCAGAGAGTGGAAGCCAAGACACTCGTAGACAATTCCCTGCGCGGCCAAAGCGGCATCACCGTGCAGCAGAACACCCATGGCGGTTCTGTGCGTCTTCTCGTCGTTGTTGTAGTGCTGGATGGCACGAGTCTTGCCCAAGACAACGGGGTCCTCGGCCTCCAAGTGAGATGGGTTGGCGACGAGGGAGAGTTGGACTCGCTTCCCAGAGGGAGTAGGACGCTCAAAGTTCATGCCCAAATGGTACTTGACGTCACCAGAGCCTTCGTCCTCGGCACCAAGAGTACCGGCGAACTCGGAGAAGATGGACTCGTTGGGTTTCCTTACGACGTTGCTGAGGACGTTGAGTCGGCCACGATGGGGCATGCCGATGACGATGTCCTTGACACCATAGTCGACACTGCGGTCAATCAAGGCCTTCATACCGGGGACAAGCGTTTCACAGCCTTCAAGACCAAAACGCTTGTCGTTGGGGTACTTGGTGGCAAGAAAGCTTTCAAAGCTAGAACTCCAGATGAGTCTGTCGAGGACACGTCGTTTCTCATCAATGGAGTATCTGAAGGGCTGAGGGACTTCGAGACGCTCACGCAACCAGTCGCACTTTTCACGATCGGGGATGTGAATGAACTCGATGCCCCAGGATCCGGCATAAATTCGTTCGCAAGCGGCAATGATTTCTCGTAGGGTCATCTTGTCACGGCCGTCTCGCTTGAATCGGGGCAAGATGCCAGGGCCCAGCGTGTATTCCGTGTCGAGGTCGGATTCGGAAAATCCGTAGTGTTCAAGGGTAAGCTCCTTGGGCTTGATGTTACCAAAGCCTTCGGTCGAATTCCTGATGCCAAGGGGGTCGATATTCGCCTTGTGGTGACCACGGGACTGGTAGGCTCGGACGAGCAGCTGAACTTTTAAATGGTTTGTGACGTCGGAGCCGTCCTGGAGCGAGAGGCTACCAGCAAGACGAGGAACTCCGCCCGTCATGTTGGGAACCAGGTTAGGTGGCGGTTGGAAAGCCTGGGAGATGGGCATATCGCCACTCTCCATGTTCTTGAAATAGACCTGCCAAGACACGTGGACGCTCTTGGGGTCCTGTTTCCACTGCATGTACATCTCGTCGATGTAGTTGGCAGCACCACCGGACAGGAAATTGTCGCTGGGATCGGGGGGCGAATGAGTCGCATCAGTTGCGTATGACCGCGCCGCCGTCATGACGAGGGAGGACCGGGTGGCAGCGACTTTCCATGACGAAGTTCGGGCTGAGATGGTCGAGATGGAGCTTTTTGACAGAGCGGCGGAGCATCGAGCACCGCGTAATAGCTGTGAGCCAGCTCTGCAGAGCGGATTCCGCAACATGATGGTGAGGTTGATGATGTGTAAGTACTTGGGAGCTTCAGGGAGGCTGGACGTAACGGGACGAAAAGAGGTCAGAGTAAGCGGTCAGTCGGGCGACACATTCCACAGTCTGCGTCGGTTGGACAAAGTGACCGAGAGGGCAGGCAATCCGTCGCAGGGCGAATATTGAGATGCCGTGGGTTTGAGTGAGGGATAATCATGCAAGCAAGACGAAGTTGCAAGCTAATAAGTAAGTACTAGGTAAGTAGTATGTAAGAAGTAGGTAGGTACTTTGGGCAAGTAGGTAGTTTGGCAGGCACAGCAGGAGCCATTTGCTGGCAAATCGCGATGGCAAAAATCCTGCCTGCCTGCCCAGGCAGCCAATCAACAACAACAACAACACAGACCGCACCCGACCAGTCAGGCTACTTGCGAGGTACGCGGGCAAATGATGGCGGCTTGGCTGCTTGGCTGCTTGGCTGCCTTTGCCTTAAGCAGGGCCGGGGGGCGGTGCAGGGCCCATTGGTTCGTGTTCGGGCGCCACCGGGTCCTGAGGACACAAAAAGCCGAGGCCGACTTTGCCGCCCGGCCATTCACAGCCCAGTGCTGGCATCTGCCGGCTAGTGCCACGGATTGCATGTGGTCCGGCACCAGCGGACGTGTGGTATCCTCTCTGTACACAGTGCAGACTGGGAGTTCGTACAGCCTCTGGTTGCCTGAGGCTGTCCCTCCCATGATGCAAGACCGGACAGTCGGACATTCGCATCGGCGTTGTTCGACGCCACATCTGGATCACACCAGCAGCCCAAGCCCGCGCGCCACGCGCCACAAGCCACAGCACGCTCTTTGGTCGCGGGCGAGACAGCTGACAGCGACGCAACGTCGATGGCTTACATTGCAAGCTACAACGGTCCGACACGATCGATTCCTTTGCACCAGACCAGATCAGACCATCGATTATCGACTACCTCCTACCTAACTTTCACCTACCTAGACGGCTCAAGGCTCAACCCATAGCTCACTCCGTCGCGTTTGCGAAAGACGGGCAAGCAAGACGGCGTCGAGACTAGGGCTTTATGAGCCTCGCATTTATCGCAGCCATTCAAACGGCAGTTTCCATGCAAGGCCTGCACTCGCGCTGCCGTGGATACCGTGGATGCCTTGGTCCTTGTCGCCTTGGATGCCATCCAGTGTCCGTCTAGCAGCATATGATTGCGAGCCGGCGACCGGAACGGGTTCGAAGCAACACCGACACTGGATCATGAGGGGCGACTATAGCTTCGAAACTAGCTTCTTCATGAGAGGATCCAGGCATTCTCCGACGCAAAGCAAAACGAATCATGGCTATCCCAGCCGGTCGCACACTGTTCAAGAAGAAGGATGGTATCCTGACGCTGACCAGTGACCTTCAAACTGTCACTTGGACCCCGAATTCGGGGGGGCCGCCAACAGTGTCATTACCGGTATCAAACATTACCAGTAAGGGGCCATGCGTTGTCTCTCTTTTTTTTTTTTTCCTTTTTTTTCCCTTTTTCTTCTCTCTTTTGCTGCCCCGGGCCTTGACTGACGCTGCATCATTCTCGTCGTATCAGATCTTCAACAGACCCCAGAGACTGCGGCCAAGGTCATGCTTAAGGTCTTTGAGAAATCCGAGAATGGCAATGAACCCGCCACCTACCTGTTCCATTTCAACACGTCTAGCGCCAAAGAAGAAGCCAAGGCTGTCAAAGATGTCTTGTCCAAGATTCTGGCAGATCTGAGGAGTACTGATGCCGGCGTACCTCGTCCCCAAGCAACAGAAGCGACCCCGTCCGTGGCGGGTGCTTCGACTCCCGGCGGCGGCGGCGCATCGGCATCCATGGCATTTGCCAGTGCCGTGAATGCTCAATCCGGACCCTCAGAAAGGTGGTTCGATGACAATGAGTTGAAAAATGACATTGAACTGCAACAATCCCTCATGAAGAAGGACAAGAGCTTGCACCAAACATATGTGGAGGCAATTTCTACGAAACCCGAATCGATATCTGGCCCAGCTTTCAATACGCAGTTTTGGTCCACTCGTACCAACTTATTGCGGGCGCATGCCATCGAGATCAACCAGAAAAAGGGTCCCTACAATGTCTTGTCGACTGTCAAGCCCCGCACCGTCGACGGGGAGCTGAAGCTCAACATCAGCGTTGAGCAGGTCCAGATGATGTTCGCCCAGCATCCGCTGATCAAGCGCATCTACAACGAAAACGTGCCCAAGCTCTCTGAAGCGGAATTCTGGTCCAGATTCTTCCTCAGTCGGCTGTCCAAGAAGCTTCGAGGAGAGCGCGTCACGGAAAATGACACTCGAGATCTTCTCTTCGACAAGTACGACGCCAGTGAGAATACGCACAGCATACAGAGCAAAATCATGGCACAGGCCGTCCCTCGCATGATTGATTTGGAAGCCAACGAGGAGAACCAGGGAGGCTTCAGGAGCGGCAACGCAAAGGACGTGGAGATGCGCCCAAGAGCCAACATACCCATCGTCAAGACGCTAAACAGTCTCAGCGAAAAGATCATGGCCAACGTCGCCCCATCCGACAGTTACGGCCACGACGCCGATGCCGACGGCTTCAACGAGCTAGCACTGCGCGATCTCCGCGGCGATGCGGCAGACCATCGCATCGCGCTCAATGTGAAGCAGCAAAACACCTTCTTTTCCAAGCAGAACAAAGCACCGTCCACGAATGCCCAGATATTCGCGACGCAAGAGCCGGCGGCGGTGCTCTCCAAAGTCGGCGACACGCTGACGCGGTTCGCACAGGATTCGGCCGGGGGAGCTAGCCTGCAAGCCGCCATCGCCTTTGTCGACGACAGCGACAGCGACGAAGAGGGCGGCGGCAAGCCCATGCAGGTCGGGTCCCGCGGGGCCATCAAAGCCGCCGAAGACGACGTCATGAGAGGCGTGCTCCAGCAGAGGGCCAGGAAGTACGGCCACTCCAGCGACGCCACCTCTCCGATGGGCCTCCCCCCGTCGGTTGCCGAGAAATGCGCCCTCACGCACGCCACGAGCATTGAATTCCTCCACCAGTTCTGGACAGCCTTCCTGTCAGGCGATGCAGATCGCGCCGCTGAGCTGCAATACCTCGCCGAGTCGCTGCGCAAGTCGGCGGCGCGCATCTCCGCCGTGGCCGACGAGGCCGGCGCGGAGAGGGACAACATCATCCGCAAGCGCAAGCAGGAGATCCGCGAGCACTTTGAAAGGACGGGCAAGAAAATCAAGTGGAAGTCGGACATGGTCGGCGGAGGCCGCGACGCCGTCATGAAGCTGCTCCAGCCGGTGCTGCATGCCCTGCAGAAAGGACAGGACGACTACGCGAGGGCTCTGGCCGCCGAGGGGGTGCAAGTCTCGACGGAGGGCTAGGGGCAGGAATGCCAGGCACACGACGTACATGTCTGTATAGGGAGCATCATCACGCCGGACACGTAAGAAATCGCTCCAACACACTCTCCAGCCTCATCTACCCCGTGCCGCATCAGCATCACAAGCCATTCAGCCCCGTAAACACGCCGTAAACATGCCGTTCTCATTCCTGCATCTCATCAGACTGTCTAGGTGTGACTCCGTAGCTTCCTACCGTTCCGGGCCATTCCCGTGCGTTCCGCGCGGAAGACGGATGCAGCGGGCTGGGTGGACGGGTGTACTATATAGATTCTTTCGCGGCCGTGGCGTTTACCGAGTGAATGAAAGACGGAAGAATAAAAAAAGAAAAGAAGCAAAGATGAAAGAATGATGAAAAAAAAATGTAGAAAAAAAAAGATGGGGAAATAATAATAAATGTAAAAGAAGAAGGAAGTAAAAAAAAAAAAAGATAGCAAAAAGGATGACAAGGTAAGAAAAAAAAAAAGGCAATGGTTAACAAAACCGACAAGTTGATACATGTATACAAATGTACATTCAATCTATGGCCGAATCCTCGCCTCATTCGCATCCACCCCATCTTTGTCCGCCTGACATCCAAACCCCATCCCCGTCCTCCTCTTGGCGCCGCCCCGCCGTCCGTTGCCGTATTCCTGGTCAAACTTGCGGATCTGCTTCAGCGACTCCATGTCCTGGCTGATGCTGGCGGGGATCTGCTTCAGGGCCGCCTCGAAGTGGTCGGCTCGCAGGACGCGACGGTCCGGATACTGGTACGGGTCCGGGCCGCTGTGCTGTGACGCGAGCCGGTTTTCCTCCTCGACGGCGGCCATGGCGGCTGCGACGCAGAGGTTCTTCAGATCTGAGCCCGAGTAGTACGGGGTGCGGTGGGCGATGTTGTCGAGACTGACGGAAGGGTCCATGGTTTCGTCCCGGAGGAGGAGGCGCAGGATGGCGGCGCGGTCGTCCTGGAGGGGCAGGTCGACGAGGATCTTGCGGGGGAGTCGTCGCAGGACGGCGTCGTCGAGATCAAAGGGGCGGTTGGTGGCGACCATGATGAAGGCGTTTGTTTCTTCGAGGCCGTCCCACTCTTTGAGGAACTGGTTGATGTGCTCGCGGTGAGAGGACCGGTTGTTGAACATGCTGCGGTTGGCGAGCAGCGAGTCGGCCTCGTCGATGAAGACTACGCAAGGCTCGAGGCGCTTGGCCAGGCTGAAGACGGCGCGGATGAGCTTCTCGCTTTCGCCGACCCATTTGTCGTTGATGGTCGCGCCACTAATCTCGAGCATGTTGGCGCCGCTCTCCTTGGCCACGGCCTTGGCCAGCAAGGTCTTGCCAGTGCCTGGGGGTCCGTAGAGCAGGCAGCCCGGAATCCTGTCCTGCGATAAGACTCCGTACGCAAACGCATCGGGACGAACCAGGGCTAGGGACGTGAGCAGTTTGAGGGCCGATATGGTCTCTTGCGGGGCGTGGACGTCGGCAAAGGTTGTTCGCAGATTCTCGCGATTGATCTGGCCCGATGAAATTCTTTTTTCGTATTCGTTCAGCTTGGCGGGCACACCTCCTCTAGACTCTGCTTTCAGCGCGGGTTCATGACTAGGACGCCGCTCGCCAGCCTCGCAGCTGCGGTTCTCCCCCGCTGCCTCGTCCACGATGCCCTGGCCAGGCTTTTGCTGCAGCGGGCCCATTGCGCATCGTTCCGATAGAATAGTAGCGCCCTTGTCTCCTCCGTCATCTTGCCTCCTTTCCAAAGCCGTCAGCGCGGAGGCCATGTTGTACACTTCGGGAATTGGTAGAATCGAGTCTCGCAAAATCGAGAACCTGTGGTCTGTGGATCGCAAGCAAGACTTGACGTCCTCGCTGGAGACATCTAAAACTGGCGGAGTCGCGTCAGGACTCAACGCTCTGGTCATCCTGTTGATGTTGCGGATGTTCTCCGCAAAGTAGTCGGCGTTTTGAAGGGTGAAGCGGCTGTCCGTAAACTGCGTCTTCCCCATGGCCCTCCTGTCCACGTCGTCCGGTTCAAGGTGGCGAGTAATGACCCAATCGCCAGCCGCAAAATACTTGACTGCCTCCTGGTATTCGTCGGAGGGGTTCTCGCAGGAGGAGGTCCCCATAATAGCAATCTGGATCCCTTCCTTCCACGCAGAATCAACCAAGGCTCTCAGGCGACCGATCAACAAGGACCCCTCCAGAGTCATGCTCAGCTCGATGATGTCGTGGAGATGAAGGAGGATGGGATTCTGTCCGGGGCCGCGTGATGACGGTTCGAGCTCCGAGGCACGTATGATGTGATCTAGGATCTTGTCGATTTTCAGATTCTCCCATTTGCTGAAGCAATCATAATCCCCTTGTTTGATTTTCTGCAGGTCGTCCTCGAAGGAGCCAGAGGAGACGCGGACCGTCATACCGGCGTCGGTGTCATTGTCGTCCTCGTCGCTGGTGAGCGATGAACTCGCCGCATCTCGCACGAGCTTTCCATTTAATTCAGCGGCACGGAAACCCATGTTTGACACAGCACCGCGCGAATAAGCCCAGTTCAACCCCAAGTACTCGCCGACCAACATGGACAGATCTTGCGCATCAAGGTGTACGAGGTCAGCCTGATTCCAGTACGCCAGATGGCGTCCTAAAGACTCTGCAACAGCTTTGCCCCCGTATCCAGACATGGAGAGAATCGTGATTGGTCGTTTGCCGACTAGAGGGTCGAAAGTCGAGGGTGGCCTGGCTTGAAGTTGGCGCTCCAGAGTCCTTTGAATGCCCATCAACGCATCGAGGGGGAAGTCGAGAATAGCCTGAGACAGTGGGTATGGGAGCGACTCGGCAAGGCGCAGTTGTTCCTTCAACATCGGAGAGGCGGTGGGCGACGGGTTCCTCGACTTTGGCGTGGCAGCATGAAGGTCCCTGTACACGTCCCACCACCAGAACGGTCGTGTCTTGTACAAGTATTCGGCGTGTCTGCCAGGATAGATGGAATCCGCAAGATGCCACGCGGAATCCACAAACATGTCGCTAAGTCGACCGAGCTTCTCGATCTGATCGACCCGATTCCATGGAGGGTTCCTTTCGTCGATTTTCGGTGACCGCAGAATATCCCTTGTAAGCTCGCCACTCCTCTCGAGTAGCACTGCCAAGGCAGCATCGAAATACGGCCCGACCGCCTGTCCAGATTGCCGTGACAACGACGGCTGGTTCATGTGAAGTCGCGATGTCTTGGTGTGCATCGTATCTTCCACGAGGGCGTCGGGCAGACGCGGTTGCAACGCCGAGTTATATACGAAGACATTTTCGCGAAGAAAGCTCGGCGGCAGCTTGACCGGAGGAAGAGCCGATGCGGTCCGGCGGCGACTCAGACGACTCTTCAAGGAGCTCGAGGAAATACCTCGCGTACGACCACCTGCTGCCTCAGCAACGGCCGAAGGTTCGGCTTCGGTTTCGGGTTCTGCTTCGGGTTCGGCTTCATTCTCGCGTACGGATATGGGGCTGTCGATGGGTTTTCCGCCGGACCCGGCGCCATTCGAATTGTGTCGGTGGGAGAGAGAATGAAAGGCTCGCTGCGAAGTTGACGTCGTCAGAGACGCCGACGATACCGTCAAAGCACTGGGGGCCAGCGATCGTGGAAAGAACATGGACATGCAGGCGGGTGAGGTCTGCAAGGAGCTGTGCGGACTCCAAGGCGGGAGGAGCTGAAGAGGTGAAGAGGCGCTGAAGAGGGTCAAAGGATGACTTTGGATAGTCAAAGAGTCAAAAGTCCGATGCAGATGCCGCAGCCAGAGCCACTCATCGGCATGCTTGATGTCAGGCGAAGTCTGCGGCACGTCGCTGTTTCTCGGGTTGCGGATTGCGGATTGCGGATTGCGGATTGCGGATTGCGGATTGCGGATTGCGGATTGCGGATTGCGGATTGCGGATTGCGGATTGCGGATTGCGGATTGCGGATTG
>SRPY01001010.1:0-10250 GCA_018360145.1 Claviceps africana
CGCCGCCCTTCCAGCCCCTGGCCCGGCTGCCCACCAGACCAGACCATCCGGTGCATGTGCACCAGACCACACCACACAGAGACGCCTCGGCACCAGGCTGGGCTGGGCTCCATCCCTGCGGCCCCGTACCAGCCAGCGTCAAGTACTACCGAGGTGGCTGCCAGGTGGGTAGGTACCTTAGGTAGGTACCTACCTACCTTGAGTTAAGTACTTAGGTACCTGCCGACCTAGGTACCTACCTGGCCAGCTCTTGGCAGCAAAGCAGCTCGATCCAGCACGGCGGATCGTCTGTCTGTCGGCCAGTCTGTCGGCCATGGCCCCTCTCTCCACCGTCGCGTCCCCCATCTCATCATCCGGCTTCGCCTCTCCTCCATCTGGCCCTCCATCTGGCCCTCCATCTGGCCCTCCATCTGACCCCTTCCGCCTCCCACCGCCCTCGCCATCGCCATCTCCTTCGCCTTCGCCTTCGCCATCGCCATCGCCTCCTTCCGCCCCTCCAGCCCACCGGCGACCTGCCTCGACGCGGCTCTCGATTCCCTCCGCCGCCATGCCCGAGTATCGCCATGTCCGGAGCGGCAGCCTCAACATCCCCAGCAGCAGCGGAGCCGCCGCCGCTGCCGCCGCCGCCGCCGCCGCGAGCCCGTCGGCTGCCATGATGCCCCGGAGTCCTCCCAGTACGTGGAATGAAACCTCCTTCCTCCTTCCTCCTTCCTCCGCCGTCCTCCTCCTTGGCCACCACCGCCACCACCACCATCTCCTGATCCTCCTCCTGATCCTCCTCCTGATCCTCCTCCTCCTCCTCCGCCCCCGACGAGAGCGGCATTCATCTCCCATCACTTGCTGCGTGCGCTGCGTGCGCCGCCTCGTCGCTGGTTCGGCTGCCGTCACCGCCCCGACGTCCCCGCCCCCGCCTGTCTCATCGACCAGTGACCACCATCCATCCATCCATCCATCCATCCATCCATCCATCCATCCGTCTGCCTTGTCTTTCACCCGCCGCTGTTACCACTCCCCATCCTTGCTGAACATGGACCTCGTGGCTCCTTTCTGTTCTCAGCACAACATGTCGGGCTCCCGTAGCACGAACACGCTGACCAAGTTTCAATCCCCGCCGCTGCTTACACAGATACGTCCCATGTCCCATGCAAGTTCTTCCGTCAAGGCGCATGCCAGGCAGGTAATGCCTGTCCCTTCAGCCATGACCTCGGTGCGGCATCCGAGACAGTCTGCAAGTACTTTGCCAAGGTTTGTCAGGCGGTCCGGTTGTCATCTCGGCGCGTCTCGCCCTCGACAGCCGAATAGAGAAGAAACGAAGGAAAAAAAAAAAAAAAAAAAAAAAAAAAAAAAAAACAGCTTTCTTGGTCTGCGACTAACATGATCTGGCTCCTTCCAGGGAAATTGCAAGTTCGGGCCCAAATGCGCCAACATCCACATCCTGCCCGACGGCCGACGCATAAATTACGGGAAAAATGGTGTCACCATCGGCGCCACTGCCCTCAATCTTGCCGGCCGGCTCTCGCCGAATCCTGCGTCTCCCACGTCCGCACCCTCCACCACCTATCAACAATCGTCCGCCAGCGCTCTCACCTCTTCCCTCTACGGCGTCGACCAGCCCGCCTACGCGAATCCCTTCGCCGGCGATGACCGCCCATTGTCCCACAATCTCGCCTGTCATTCCAATCCCGAAAGTGGCCTCGCGTCGTTCGACTCCCCCTACGCTCCCTCCCATTACGGCTCTCCCCGAGACGACGACGCAACTCGCCTGGGCTTCGGCCTCTCGCCCGTCAACGGCAAGGGAATATCTATACTCGACGCCCCTCTTCCTGCCTCGTTCGACTCCAACGGCATCTCCAATGCTGCTCGGTTTCCCGCAGCCCCGTGGCCGTCGTCGGTACCGTCCAAGTTTGGCCTCGAGTCGCCGACGTCCTCGCTCAGCAATGTAAAGGACTCTCGAACCTCGGAGGCCCTGAAGCTGCTCCACAATTCGGCTTTCGGTTCGTCCGACTATTTGGTGCCCCCCACGGCGGGTAGCCCTCCCGGTATGCCGGCCGCGATTGGCGACGAGTACTTTGGCAAGCGAGCCATGCACTCCTTCCGATATGCGAAACCTCGCATGCTGAGCTCAAGCATGCCCAAGACGTCGTCGGTGGACCGGGACTGGGAGGCCGAGTTCGCTTTTGATGATGACAACCTACCCGAGAACTACGTCCCCGAAAACCTGCAGGAGCTTCTGACCCCCGCCGAGAAGGCCAGGCGCGGGTCCATGCGGGCGGATGACGTCGTCACCGACGGCATCGCCAAGTACGGGAGTCCCATAGGCACCAGTCCAAGCCGCTGGGGACCCCTGTTCCAGCGTCAAAAGGAGGAAGAGGATGCCGCCAGGGCGGCTCGCTGTGCCGGCTCGGCCTTTGGCCACGTAGGGAGTCCGCTTCGACGATCCACTCTGGCCCAGGAAATGGGTGACGACCAAAACAGCGCGGGCGCGGGGCCCGGCAGCCGTCCCTCGGGCTCCCGGTCCGCCGGCGAGTCCATGTCAGCTCTGTCTCTGCAACTGCAGCGCAGCCGACTCGACGACGGAGCCGGCGGCTCGGCTTCGGGCCTGGGCTCCAGTCCGCTCCTCCACCCGGCCAGTGCAAGACTCGGCTCCTCGGGGCACGCTCCTGCCGGAAAAGACCGCAGCATGGAGCGCCATGTTTCCGGCGGAAGCATCAGCTCAGCCTTGACTGGTCGATTCACCAAGCCCATTGACGAAGAAGACCCGGCCTTTGTGTTTGCCATGGAGGACGAAGACGACGCTCCCGGCGCGAGGATGCGCAAGAGAATGTCGGCCGGGCTGAGTCTGGGCGGCCTGGGCGCCTACGCCAACCCCGTGGGGGTCAAAAGCACGGCCGGTACCGCTTCTCAAGAGAACAGAGATTCGATACCGGTCGACGGACCCTGATGCTGTGTCGGAGGTGACACTCGCTCAAAGGCCCCCCCCCCAAGAGAGAAATGAAGAAGGAAGGGGAAATTACGTGAGGAAAAAAAAAAGGAAAAAAAGGGGAAAAAGGAAAGAAAGGAAAGAAAAAAAAAAGACTAGGGAGAGAGAAAATCCATTTGCTCGTTGTTGCTACGCGCAGCTCTTCTTGACCTGCTATAGAGTGGCTAGACGGGTCAAAGATGAGCTCTCGAGTCTATCCTGCATTTTCGCAGCATAGAATGCTTCTGATTCTTGATATTTCGCATACACAAAGACCAGCGATTCGAGTCAAGACGGGCTGCGCAACGTCACGGCAAGAGTAGAACAGGGACGGAAGGGTCCACCAAAAAAGGAACATGGCAAAAGCGCTTGGTAGGCTGGCATGACGGTGCATAAAATCCATTTCGTCAGAACTCTTCTGGCACGGAGAGTTTTGGGTTGCGGTGTTTCATTTCTTTTCATTTCTTTTTTTTTTGCTCTTTTTTTTTGAGTCACGCTGCGTCGATTTTTGTCCGCTTCCTTTTAGGATATGGGGTTTTCTGTTGACTTTTTTTTTTTTTTTTTTTTTTTTTTTTTTTTTTTTTTTTTTTTTTTTTTTTTTTTTTTTCTTATTGTCGTTTCTACGACGTGGCCATCTGCGGTCCGTCTTGGCGTCATAATGAACAAAACGGGGCGTGCGGAATTCATCGTGTCCTTGTGTGTCTGGGTGTGCATCCGTGTCGTGTGTGCTCGAGGGACGCATCTGTTCCAATTTCAACGTCATCTCTCGCCCTTTAAACGTCCCGGAGGGCTCCGTGTCTCAATATAAAGTCCCGAGCTTTTCGAATATAAATACAAAACAGGAAAAAAAAACATCCCTCACACTTCTCCATCACGTTCAGCTCCCTCCGCCCACGTCGCCCAGGTTGTATCCTGGAACAACATGGACGAGCCAGGTTCAGAGATTGACCATCTCGTCGACTTTTCTGCAAGCCTGGAGTATCCATGGTGTCCCCGCGTTGTCAAACACGTTGCATGCTCGAGCTATTACGCAAACCGGGCACCTAGACGGGAAATGGGATATAAAACAAAAATCTCGCCATGCACGGCGAGTGTCACGTCCCGCTCTACTCCTCCATCTCTTCGTCTTCCTGCGCCGCCGCCTCGGCCTCGGCCTGCTTCCTGGCCTTGAACTGCGCGGCCCAGTCCTGCGCCCTGGCCGTGACCCTCTCCTTGCCCTTGGGGTCCAGCTTCTCCTCCCACGCCGACCATCGCCGGAACCACTTCTCTGCCTGCTGCGGCTTGAGACCCTTGACGCGCGTGCGCCGCTCAAACACGTCTCGGACCGCCGTCGCATCCGTCTTCGCGCCCGAGCCCGATCCCGAGCCCGCCACGCCCATCTCCAGATCGGCCAGCTGGTTCCACAGGTCGCCCTTCTTGGGATACGCGGCCAGTAACCCTTCGAACATGGTCCGCCCGCGTTCCGGCTCGCCGTTGGCCGACCGGAATTCGAGGGCCGCGAACCGGCTGACGATGCCTTGGTGGTGGTGCTTGTCCAGCTGCTGCATCGCTCGTGGAAGAAGCGCCCGCGCCCGCGGTGGCTGGCCCATGGTGACGAACAAGAAGTGCGCGTAGTTTGTCCACACATTCGGCACCTTGGCACCAAACTTCTTCAGCATGCTCTCAAACAGTTCGTCGGCGAGCTGGAGATTTTGTCAAGAGTTAGCACAGACCAAGAGAGAGAGAGACAAAAAAAACAACCAAGAAAAAAAAACACTCCGCGTGCGTGGAGCAATCATGATCCGTTCTAGACAAGAATGGCCTCACCTTGAGCTTTTCCGACTGGATGTAGATGCTCGCCAACCGCTCATGGACTTCCTGTTCGTCATTGTACTGGCAGGCTCTCCTAAACACCTCCTCGACGGTTTGCTTGGTTCCGTAAGCGACTTCCAGATTCAGGTACGCAACCCACACGTTGAGCTTCTCGGTTTCTTCGCGAATGTTGATGCTCTTGATGGCTCGCTCGGCAATCTCTCTCGCTTTCGGCAACTCGCTCACTTGCATCTGAAACGCCATGTAGGCGATCCACAGCTCCGACGAGTCGGGCTGCCCCAGCAAAAGTCGCTCGTAGTCGCTCGACGTCTGAGGGCCATGGGCGTCTAGTTGTGCAGTCCGGTCCACCTCAATCTCGGCGTTTCTTCCCTTCTTCTTCGTCTTGTCCTTCTTCCTCTTGTCGCCTTGGTCCCGGGCTGCCTCCTTGTCATCCGAATCGGGCCCTGCTTCGCCAAATGGGTCGGCGGACCACGCGTTCTTTTTTCCTAGACTCAACCCGGTCGACTTCTTTGGTGGGGCGTCCTCCATTTCTTCGTCCTCGTCCTCGTCATCCTCCACGTCGTCGTCGTCGTCGTCGTCGCCGTCGCCGTCGCTGTCGTCATCATCGTCTTCGCTGCCATCGTCTTCGCCGCTTTCATTGGCCAGAAGCTTCTCGAGCAGGGCTCTTTGCTCTTCATCCAAATCCTCATCATCGTCCTCGCCGTCCTCGCCGTCCTCATCCTCGTCACCATCACTGTCCAGAGCTGCACCGCCATCGTCCGAGTCGCCCGAGTCCATGGCTGTGTCTTCGTCAAAGAGAGAAGGCTTGAGGCCAAAGCTGATTTTGCGCTCGGCTGCCTTGACGTCGAGCACAAGGGCCTTGACGGCGTCGCCCTCCTTGTAGAGTTTAGTGGCATCCTTGACCGCTTGGTCTGCCATTTGACTACGGTGGCAAAGGCCGCTGACGTTTGTAGAGTTGTCCACGACGATGAAAGCCCCAAACTCTTCCACCTTTCGTACTTTTCCGGTGACAACCTGACCCTTCTTGATGTCACTGTAGGTAATGGGCGGAACAAAGTTCTCGTCCACCGCAGACGACTTCAAGCTGAGCTCGATATGCTTCAGCGCAGGGTCAACCGACAGGACGCGGCCCTTGACAAGCTGGTCGGTCTGGAACTGGTCTTTCCAGTCCTTCAAGAACCTATCAGACAGGTTGGATATTTTGACCATGCCAGCAATGGGCCCCCCCAGGAGCACAAACAAGCCCTTGTCCGATACGTTCTTCACAAAGCCGCGGATGACATCGCCCCCGGCGATCTGTGAGAAGCTCGTGATCTCCTTATCTGCGACCGGAAGGGTGGAGCTCATGATCCGCGACGGACGCATGGACAGTCTGAGCCGTTTGTTGGCGACGTCCACCTCAACAATGGCAACTCGTACAATCTGGTTCTTCCGATAGCTCAACGTGTCGATGTCGTCGTAGTTGTCCGTCATGTCGGGCAGATGGACAGGGCCAGACACGATCTCGCTGAGCTGGACCATGATCTGCCTTTCATTGACTTTGGTGATCTTGCCAGGCAGAACCATGTTTGGCTTCAATGAAGTCCAATCAACGCCCTTGGTCGCAGCCGAGGAGCGCGCCGACAAGTCGAGGTGTTGCTTCTCGGCGTCAACAGACGTGACTCTGACCCTGAGCGCAGATCCAACCGGGAAGTTTGTCTCGAGATCATTGACAAGAGACAAATCATCGGATGCCTCCATCAGGGACACTCGACCTCGAACACTCGGTGACAGGTTGACCCAGAGGTATTCCGAGGTGACATTGTTGACATAGGCTATGTGAGAGTCGCCGACCTTCAGAGAGTCGAACGAAAGAGGAGCAGAAGGATCGTCCTGCACCTTGTTGACGTCGCTTGGCTTTGCTGTCAATTCAAGGACCGAATGGGTTGAGCGGTGAGAAAAGGGCAAGAATCTATGGTCCTTGGCGTTGTGCACACCAATGATCTTGATCTTGATCTCCTGCTTCTTGCGAAACTGCTCGAGAGGGTCCTTGGGATTCGCAATATCCTCCCACTTGTCAAAGATTTGGGACACGTCCACCCGACCCTGAACCTGGCTGCTCACAAGCTGGACGTTGAGCTGGGTGTCCTTGATGGATGTGATTTTTGCCAAGGCGACTGCGCCGGAGACTAGACCATCATCGGGAACGGCTGACTTTTCTTTGGGCTTTGGCTGCCTGGTTGATGCGTCGCCGTCCGAGGCTCCAGAGGAGGCGGCAGGGGCGACCATGATTCGTCGCAGGTCGTTGATCACCGAGATGACCTTGACCTCGACAGACTTGTACTTGTGCATGCCAAAGTTCGGCTCGGACTGGATGTCTGACGGTAGACGGTACTTGGGCAAGAGGGCGTTCAGACGACCGGCAAACTCGACAAAAACGGCGGTTTGGGTGATGTTCCGCACAAATGCAGGTACAATGGCGCCTTCTTTGGCGTCCTCGAAAGCCCTCAGCAATTTCCCTTCCTTTGCGGCCGCAACGAAGCTCGGCTTCTGCGTCAAGATGATGGCTCTTCGCTGCTCATTCTTGTCCAGGACCACAAGATCAGACAGGGTCTGACCAGCGTGGATGCGCTTCCAGGCGAACTGATTCTTCGACACGGACTGGTCCGTGAGGTGTCCGGTGGGCAGGATAGCCTTCAATTGGCTGTCGGCGAGTTCGACAAAGACTTGGTCTTCGGTCTTCTGAGTGACCTTTGCGGTGACGACATCGCCCACGGTGAGACTTTTCAGAGCGGTCTGCTTGTCCAAGCCAAATGCTCCCGGATCTTTGCAGGACACGATGAGCCGGCGCTGTTCAGGATCGACGTCAAGCACGTGAAGACTGACAACCTGACCAATGCGGAAGTGCTCAGCAGGATCACGGATGTAAGCCTCGCTCATCTCGGAGATGGGCAGGAAGCCCTTGACGGAGCCATAAAACTGCACCTGGGCACCGTTGGCCTGCAGCTTGATAATGGTTCCGGGTGCTTGCATGCCGACAATGGCATCTTCGTACGCCTTGATGACGGGTGCGTCGGAATTCACAAGCGTCTTTTTGAGCGTGAGTCGCATCTGCCTCTTGGACAGATCGCTGGAGAGAACTCGTGCTTTGACCTTCATACCCTCTCGGAACTTCTTCTCGGGATGTTGCAGCTTGACATCCGAAAAGTGACGCTCGGTAACGAGGCCGGTGATGCCTTGAGCGATCCTGAGAATGAGACCGGTGAGACCCTCCTCCTTGATGACCAGCTTCTCAATGTCGCATGTGATGACTGCGCCGATAGGGACATCCTCGAGACGAATGTACTGCTGCTCGAGAATGCTCTTCTCAAACGACAGATGGAACACGCCGTCGACTTCACTGTAGCCGATCACGCGGCCTTTGTGAACCGAGTCGACCTGATATGGTCCACTGGCGTCGTAGAGCGCGTCGACTTTGCCATCCTTGACTCTCGAAATGTGAACAAATCCAGAAAGTCCTGCGATGCCGACATCGACAAAGAGACCAATCTCGGCCTCGACATGCTTGACGGTGCATTTTTCGACGAAGGATGAAATGGGGAGCACTTGGGTGGGGAGTTTCTTGCTTTCGCGGGCGGGGTGTTTCCGGGAGAGAGATGTTATGTGCGA
The DNA here is from genome assembly GCA_018360145.1 of Claviceps africana. NCBI lineage: Eukaryota > Fungi > Ascomycota > Sordariomycetes > Hypocreales > Clavicipitaceae > Claviceps > Claviceps africana. The sequence continues at coordinate 8,420 of SRPY01001010.1, forward strand.
TAGCAAGGAGATGCCCAGTTTGGGCTCCCTCGCGGCAGGGAAATTGCAAATGACCCTGGCTTTTATTTTGGATCCAACCTTGTAGGAAGACTCGAGATTCGTGTTATCCGGGCCCACTCCGGAGTGAACCAAGTCGGCCGTGACATCCAGATGGCCGAGAACCTTGCCTGCAAGGCCACGCCTGTCCGTGTGAGTAACTATGACGCTGACCGTGGTGCCGGGCAGGAAGGTGTTGATGGTGGTGGCGTCTTTGGGCACGTTGTTGACGTTGCCGAGTTTCTTTTGCAGCAAGGAGAGCTGTGCAACATTGCCGTTGGAGCCCTTGCCGGTGACATGGCAGAGGAATACGGCACCTTCTTGAAGGCTAGCTTGGTGGACGGCGGGATCGATTTCCGCGTTTGGCAGGAAAGCACGCAGGTCGGGGATGCCGAGATCCATGACGCAGCCACGATCTTCGACGCTGATGACGGATGCCATGACCGTGGTATTTGCGACGACATCGTCCTTGCTCAGTCCCGAATTCGTCTCGGCCGGTCTGAGAGAGAGCTCAATCTTTCGCCTTTGTTTGCCCAGAACGGACTCGTCCATGGTAGAAACGACGTAGGCTCGCAGGTACTGGCCAATGGAGAAGATGGTCTGGAGGTCGACATTGATTTCAGGGGCATCGGCGTCCTGTTCGTTGTCGGCGTCGTCATCGTCGTTGTCGTCGTCTTGCTGCGCAGCGTCCTGTTCAAGTCGACTGGTCAATTGCTCGGAGACGGCGACTATTGTCACATGGCCAGTAAGATTGTTGGGAAGGGCGACTTCCAGATTGAGGTTGTTGATTTTGGTGACTTGGCCGAGGACGAGTGAGCCTTTGACGAGTTTCTGTGCGAAGACGTTAGCTGTGTCGAAGAGGAAGACTTGAGAATACAACACGGCCGTCTCTCTCTCTCTCTCTCTCTCTCGCTCTCTGTGTGTCTGTGTGCGCGCGCGTGTGTGTGTGTGCGATTTTCTTTTTTACCTTGAAGCTCAGACTGTCCACTTTGATAGAGTCCTCCTCATCCTTCTTTTCGCCGCCCTTCTTGTCTCCCTTTGTGGCAGTCTTCCTCTTCTTTTGCTGTGGCAGTTTTTTCTGCGTCTTGCTGCGGGCAGTTTCAAACTCTTCTTCGCGACGTGCGTCGGCCTTGGCCTCGAGCTGAATTTGCCTCTGTTCCAGCGGCGTCAGGACACTCCCGCCGCCTCGAGGAAATATGGGCTGATCGTCCTTCAACAACGAGACGACGGGAGCTTGGGGGCGGGCACCGGCCGCATCGGCAGTCTTGTCGGACTGCTTGCCCTTGCCCACCTTGGCGGGCTTTTTGGCGGCCGGACTGTCTGGTTTCGAAGGTCGACTTTCTTTGGAACTTCTGGCAGATTTTGGAGGAGGCTGGTCTCCGGGCGCGGCCTTGCGCTTGAGATTGCTCATGGTGAGGGTATGGCGGCCAGAATTGTGATGCCAGCCTTGATGTCCGAAACTCGCACAAGTTCCGTGACCATGCGCTGCGAGTAGGATTTTTTTTTCTTTCGGCTGCAGATGCTGATAAGATAAGAAGAGACCAGACGGGACAGCACGAGGCACATGCAGTGGCACCGGCCTTGGCACTCGCACTCGTGGCGCAGGCGGGCGGGTCCACTGGTTTCACGTTTTTTGGACGTGCATGGCAGGCAGTTGGCTGCATCATCAATGATGCCAGTGACGGGGACGGGGCTCCAGGGCGGCCGAGGCGGCGTCGCAGGCACCAAGGGCACCAGGGCGCCGCAGGCAGCGCTGCTCCAGGCATCACAGGCGCCTGCCGCGCCGGCCTGCAGC
>SRPY01001011.1:0-10239 GCA_018360145.1 Claviceps africana
ATATTTATAAAAAAAAAAAAAAAAAAAAAAAAAAAGTAAAGCTAAGCTAAAACACTAAAAAATACATTATATATTCTACTACTATTTACTTATCACTACTATTATTAAACTTACTATTATCTTTATTATTACCTTTATTATTTTTATTATTACCTTTATTTATTTTATTATTATCTTTATTATTACTACCCTTATTTCTATTATTATAATTTATAAATATATCTCTATTATTACTAAGATTATTTTTACCTCTACTAATATACTCTGCAGTGCTATATATATTATAAGATATAAGTAGTGGCGTAAAAGTATATATTTATATTACTTTTAATCCTTTTCCCTTTATATATATATACTTTTATATATCTATATTATATTAGTATTATATATTAAATTATTATATTATTTACTTATGTTATTTTACTGTTTTATATAATATATTATTATATATAAACTAGCGCTATATAAGACAGCGATTATTATGTTTAAGTGCTAGATAATTATACTTATTTTATTAATAAAATAAGCATTTACTTTTATTAAATAATATAACTATTGCTCTTATTTTAGCGCAATTAATCTTCACGTAAATATTAGTGTATATATAATTAATTTTATTATTAATTAATTATATATAATATACTAAGCTATCTTATTTTTATAGCACTTTTAATTTAATAGTTATTTATTATATCTTTAATTCTTTCTTTAGCGTGCTAAGTTTAATATTATTACCTATTGCTAATTTATATATATATTAATAAAATACTAATGCTATATATATTAGAATGTAATGTATAATAAAACAAAATTAAAACAATATACACTCACTAAATGCTTACTAGTTATTAATAAATAACAATATATTAATTAAAGAATTAGTAAATATAGCACTATAAGCATTTTTAATATACTTTCTTAATACACTTATATTAGTAAATAGTGTGTTTTATTATATATAAGAATTAATTTAAAATTAAATCTAAATAGAATCTATATTTATAATATAGTATATATAGTTGCCTTTTATAATAGCGTAACAGTAGACCTCTCTGCTTTTAATAAGAAATTAGCCTTCTTTATTAATCTTAAATAATAGCAATCTAAATTAATGCATTTTTATTACATTATTTAAATACTAAAGATATAGCTTCTATTATCTATTAGTCTTATTATTAAAGTATAATAGAATACTTACCGATTTTTTATATTTAAATATAGTAACTGTTTTACTTAAAAAAAAATATTAATATAAAAATAAACAAAGTATAATAAAAGAATTAAAAAGTAAAAATATAAAAAGTAGTGTAAAGTAAAATATATAGGAGTGGCAGAATGTAGGTTATATAACTATTACTAATCTTTTCTCTATTATTCTATATACTATATACTACACTATAAAATATAATATATAAACACTTTTAATTAATTTATTTAATATTATATAGTTTCCTTTTTATTACACTTTACATTATAAATAAAGCTATTTTAATACTACTTTATAGTATACTATGTAACTATATAATAATGTATATAAGGCAAGTATATATACTACTAAGAAATGTATATAGGCATTAGGAAATAACATAGCTAATAAAATCGTAATGCATAACCCACTAGTTTCCTAGGTTAACTGAGGTACGACCCCCTAACCCAGCTGAGCTACTCGTAAAAACCCCAGGTGGTCTACAGACTAGTTGTGTGGCCGTGAGTCTATTTTTTTGTTTTCCCATACAAATGAATTTTGCGGAAAATAAAAAGTGGCTTACGAGCCCCTGCTAGCTACATAGATCCACTAATAGGCTCGGTAGGTATATAAGGAAGAACACTTATCTCCTCACAGCTGCCTACGACTATACAGACTGTTAATTAAACCTGCCACCTATAACATTAAATAAATTAAATAAAATCTAAGAAAATTTACTTACATTTTATAAGCTAGAATTTAGCGTATTTTATATACTAGAAAGCGTGTATTAAGCTTCTAACATAGAAATAAGGCCTATAGCAACCGCTATAGCGCTGCAGAGACCTTTTAACCGCTGGCTTACTAAGCCTTACTACCTTAGTATTCCAGAGGGCAAAAGCCTCCGTAAACCCCTTATTTCTAATAGTAATATACTAAGCGTATTACTGCTATAGTTAATAAAGGTAAGGCCGCTAAATAAAGTACTTTAGTTTTAAAAATAATTTATAATAATAAAGGAATTTAATACTAAAACCTTACTATTTATAAGCTAGCTTATTTATAGAGATAGAACTATATACTTTTAGGTAGTATTTACTAAGTTTAGCTACTTAACTAAATTTAGTTCCTATATTAGGAATATTAGTAGACTTAACACTTTATTACTTAAAAGTTTTATTAATATATTACTAAGCTTAATATAAAAGCTTTAGTTTAGCTTTAAAAAAATGTCTTTACTTTTATTAAAAAAATCCTTACTAAAGATAAATAATAGGCTTTAATTACTAATAGCTTTATAAAATATATTAACTACTATATTTAAAAGGGACTTATTAAAGGGAGTAATAATTACTAAATACATTTATACTTTTATAAATACTTTAAAGCTATAAGTGTAGAAAGTAGTAAACTAAAATCCCTTTAAATAAAGTAAGGTTTCTTTAAATATAAGCGTAATATATTTAAAATAATAATGTTTATATAAATCCGCTCCTGCCTTCTAAATAATTACTTTATATATATATAGACTTAGTAACTTACCTTTATATAATTTTATAACGCTATTAATTAAATTATAAATAACACTCCTTTTTATAAACGCTTACTATTCTATACTAACTCTCTACTTACCTATTAAGGATCTTAAACTAAATTGCAATTTTATGTAATTTATAGTATAGGTAAATAAGCCCTTTAGTCTATTAAAGAGCGAATTAATTACAGCCTCTATATAGTAGGTATTAATACCTTAGAGGTAATTAATATATATAAAAAGTATATTATTTATATAGTAGCTGTTAAATAGTAATAAAATTATAAGCAACTCTACGTAGAAATTATATACTATATATATAGATTACTAATTATTCCCTTAGTTTTAAGCTGTTTTTTTATAGAAGTTAAGAGGATTTTTAATGTTAACCTTTATAAGTATAACTACACTAAGTATCTTAATTGTTTTTAAAAGACAACCTCACTAGTTATTTACCTATATAGCCTATATTTAATAAACTATAATATTTAAATAGGTCTTAAAGAAGACCTTAAACGCCCTAAAATAGACCTTAGTATTAATAAATAACTTTAAGTAGCGGAACTAATAAAACTTAAAAAATAAAATATCCTTAGCTATATAGAATATAGCGTTTATAATATAAAACACACTATATTTAAAGATACCTCTACTAGTAAGGATAAAGAAAATAACACTCTTTTTAATATAAAAAAGGAAGAAGACCTTCTTATATTATAACCATTTTTTCTATAAAGTACTAACCTACTAACGCCCTTAACTGTACTATAATAATTATAGGTATAGTATAGAAGAGGCAGCGGTTATAACTTTGCTTTTATATAATATCTCCCTTTATATTTCTACTTATCTCTAAGAAAAGCGTATAAAAGTTTATATAATATACTATAAAAATAAAGAATATTATTATTTTCTTTTATAGATTAATTACATATTTTACGCTCTATACCTCGCTTCCCTGTTTTATTTAATAAGATTCTTAAGGTATATATAATGCTATATATTAATTTTCTTTTCTTTAGTATATAGAAATAGCTAGTGTTTACTATAATATATAGTTTTCTATAATTTTATATTTTTATTTCACTTAATATATAAACTAACTAGTGTTTACTATAATATATAGTTTTATAATTTTCTTTTTACCTATAAACAGTTTAAAATAGACTTATCTTTTATATGCTTTAGACCTATTATAGAATAGAATTTTATATATAAAAGGAGGATTTCTAAGAATATAAGTAGAAAGATAACTTTATTACTATATATAACTATACACCTATTTATAACTTATATATATTCTCTTTTATAATTCCTTTTATAATTGTTTATAACGCATTCTATAAGTTACAAATGCCTACGCTTTACGTGCCGTATCTAGCGTGTAACAATTTTAATTAAATAAAGTAAGTATTTATATAATTAATATATTACTTCTACTTTATATCTATAATAGCTAAGTAATTAGTCTTAAAAGTATATTTAATAGTAATGTAGTAGCTATAATATAGAGTTATAGTATAGTATATAGTATTAAAGTATTAATAGTATTAATATAAGTAAAGAGCTTTATTATATAGTTTAGCTTTAAATATTTTAGCTTTATAAATAACCCCTTTATAGTATAGTTTATTATCTATATTAATATCTTTAATTTTAAAGATAAAGGGGGCTTATATTATAATACTATAAGGTTTTTATATTATTACTTTAATAATACTGCTATTATTAATAAAAGTAAGGTAGTAAAAAATATCTTTTTTAATAACTTAATATATATAATAAATAGAGAATCCTTTAATAATAATAATAAACATTTATTAGTTTAGTATTATATTTAAGCTAAAGGTAGTTTAAATTTATTCTATATTTTTAATATAAAGTTAGGCTATATCCTTAAAGGTAACCACTATATTACTACTATAAAGGCACTTTATAGCTATTATAGTGTCCTTATTTATAGCTTTATTAATAGTATAAATAATATCTTTTAGGCTATATTATTTAATTACTTTATTAATTATATTACCTTTTATAATAATCTCTTTATAAATATAAAGTAATATTACTATAAAGGTAGCTAAGTAAATAAGTCTATTAATTCTTAAAGTAATGCCATTAGCTATAATTTTAGCCTATATTATAGTTAGTATAGATTTAAGCTAAATAGCCTTCTTAATTACCTTTTTAACTATTACTTTAAAGTTAATAGTTATAATTAATTTCTAAGGGTTAGTAAATTGCCTATATTTCTATATTAATAATATATAAAATAACCTTTTAAACTCCTTTTAGTAAGAAAGTTAATATAAACTTAGCAATTTTATTATAATCTATTATAAATAGACTAGTACTTAGTCTTAAGCTATATTAGCTATAGTATTAATTTAGTTTTCTACTATAAACTTATTATAATAAATAAAGAGATTATAGTAACTTTATAAAAGGCTATAGTTTTTTATATTAATATCTATTATTATTACACTACTTATTACGTTTATACGTTAGGCTTAATATACTATTATAAAGGGGGGTAAATAAATATAGTAAAACTTTTTATTTATTTTTTAAAGTTAATTTAAGTTAATTCCGCGGCGTTATTGCGGTGTGGGCGAAATCGCGAAAGTTTTATATAAATTTATTAATATACTACTATTAAGGCAATTATAAAGATATTTATTACTTTATTTTTTAATACTTTAATTATAATTACTTCTACCTTTTAAGGTTTAAAATAAACTTAATATAAAATTTAAAGAAAATTTATACTACTTTTAATTAACTTAACTCTATATAATACTTAATAAAGTAGCTCTTAAAAATTAATTATTTTTTATACTATTAACTTACCTTTGCTTTATAAAAGAAATAGTAATAAATAATAGTACCTTTTATTTTTTAATATAAGCTTAAAGTTAATTCTTTTATTACTTTACCTCTACTACTTTAAACTATTAATATATTATACTTTAATATCTATATTAATATTAATATGTAACTATATTAAATAATATATTATTTTATTTTATCTTTTTAAAAACTTTTTAAAAAAATAATAAAAAAATAAAAATAAAATAAAAAAAATAAAAATAAAAATAAAAAAAACCTTTAGCTTAATAGCTAAAAAGCTAACTATAAAGCTATCTATATATCTCTATCTCTTTTTTATTATAGCCTTTACTTTAACCTCTTTTTCCTTTATTTTCTCTTTTTTTTTCTGTCTTTTTTTTTTCTTTACTTTTTTTTAATATAATATTACTATAAGTATTAGCTTACTTTTTTAAAGACTGCTTTATTAATTTAGTATATTACTTTAATATATTAGTAATATAGCTTATATAGGCTAATATTTTATATTTATAAATACTACTATATATAGTAGTTATAATAAAGGCTTAATTTAAGCTTTATATTAACGCTACCTTAATATTAATAAAGTATTAAACTATTTACTAAATAACTCTATATAAATTATACTATATAAAGTTAGCTATTACTATACCTTTATTAAAGAGTTAAATTAAACTTATATTAAACTTTATAAAATAGTTAAAATTATATTATACTTAAAAGTTAAAGACCTTTTATATTATATTATAAACTACTATTAAGTTAAATAAAGCCTACTTTAATTAATATTTAACTTAACTTTATATTAAACTTTAAAAATTTATTAAATATACTTTATTAAACTATATATATTTATAATAGTTTAAATTAATATTTAAAATTTAAATTAACTATAGTACCTTTACTATAAGTTGAAGTTAAATACTTATTAAATTAATTATTATAATATATATTAAGGTTTTTTATTTTATTAGCACAAGGAGAGTAAAGGTATATTTATTTTATACTTTATATAAATTAAAGTTAAGGCTTAAGTAAATATAAAGAGAGATTAAGAATTTATTAAAAAGCCTTTAACGTTTAATTAATTAACTATTTTCTTTACTATTTAAAATTAATATTATATTAAAGGTTTAAGCTAGCTTTAATATAGAGATTAAAATAGCTTTATATTAAACTTTAAAGGGGAAAGAGGTATTTATAATTTTTATTTAAATATAAAAAAAAAGAGAAAAAAAGAAAAAACCCTTAAAGGGGTTCCCTTTATTTATAAAGAAAGAGCAGTACTTTATATTACTTATTAAATTATTTATTAATATATTAAACTTAATTAAGAAATTAATAACTACTATTTTATTACTATACTATATTTATACTACTTACTATTAAGGCTTAACTTAGTTTTATATTTAGTATTTATTAAATTAATAACTTTTAATAATTTAATATATAATAATTACTTAATTTAGTAATTAATATACCTTTAGATTAATAGTATAGCTATATAATAATTTATAACCTTTTATAACCTTCTACACCCTTTTATATTACTTCATATTTTATAGTATATATTTAGTACGCTATATCCCTTTTAGTAACCTAACTTAGCCTTAGCTAAAGCTTAATTTAAAGCTAAAGTAGCTTTACCTCTCCTTTTTAAATTTAATATACTTTTTATATATTTTTCTATATTTTTCTATATTTTTATATACCCTTTAAATATATTACTTATGCCCTTTATTTAACTCTTTTTAATAACTATAGTTAAAGCTTAGCTAATAATATATTAATTTTTATAATTAACACTACTAAAGGCTTAATTTAAGCCCCTTTAATATTTATATCTATTACTATATATAGGTTCTTCCCCCTACCTTAGGGTTTTTTTTATATAGGTTACTAAGCAGAGGTACTAGCTAAGGGCTCCATGCCCCCTAGAGTAAATAAATAAATAAATAAATAAAAGAGTACCTTTAAATATAAATATATATATTTTTTCTTCTTTATTTATATATTAAAAGAATTTACTAAATATATAATATTAATAATTAGTAATAATTTATAAATATTAAGGCTTAAAATAAAGTAAGCTTTAAAAGCTTCTTTTAAGCTTAATTAATTAATTAAATTTAAACTTTTACTTTAATAATAGGTTTTTATAAATAATATCCTTAATATAAGTAGTTTAATATATATAGTTAAGCTTAAGTAAACCTTTTAAATTCTTTGAAATATAATAGTTAATAAACATATATATATAAACCTTTATATCTTTTTTAATAAAACTTAGCTATTTTTTAATATTAGCTTTATTTAAAAAGTTTATTAAAAAAAAGAATTTAATTTTTAAGCTTTTAACTTTAACTATAAATAAAGAAGTATTTTTCACTATAGCTTTATAATTATAAGATATACATTTAAATAATAGTAAAAGAGTTATTAAATATTACTTATATAAACCTTATATTAATTTTATTAAGCTTTAAAATTCGTTAAGTAAAATTAACTATTAAAGTAAATATAAAGCCTTTACGTAGAAATTTAATAATAAAGTAAATTTAAAAATAGCATTATATAGTATTTAATAAAGCTACTTTAATAAATATAAGTTAAGCTATACTTTAAATTTTATTATTTACTTTAAAACTATTATTACTACCTTTTTAACTATTTAATCAATGTTACGGGACGAAATTCCTCACATAAAAGGAGGATTCCCAATAACATAAGTAGAAAGATAACTTTATCACTATATATAACTATGCACCTATTTATAACTTATATGTATTCTCTTTTATAATTCCTTTTATAATTATTTATAATACATTCTATAAGTTATAAATGCCTACGCTTTATATGCTATATTTAGTGTATAATAGATAGTAGTAATTACTGTTTCTTTTATATATACTAAATTATAAATATAAAAGCTAACTACTTATATATTAATAACTAAAGAAGACTAATAGGCTTAAGACATTCAGCTAATAACTCTAAGCCTCTCTCTAATTACTTAGAACTAAATTTAATAAATACACTAACTCTAAGTATTTTATAAAGATTTCTTAAAGTTTTAATATTATAAGAAACCTTTTCTCTTTTAAAAAAACGCTAAGAATTTTAAAACTTTTATAAAATACTAATTTATAAATAGTAAGCTATAGATTTAGCCTAAACCTATTTAAATTAATTAACCTTACTATTAGAATTTTATAAATAACCCTTTTATTAATAAAGAATTAAAAGCTATAAAAAAAGTAATAAACTAAGCAAAAAAGTTCGGACTTTTAGATCTCTTTAAATTAAAAAATAATCCCTTAGACTCGCTATAAGCCTCTTCCTTTATTAATAGGCTAAGCTCCCCCTTTTTTATAGAAACCTTTTAAATTAAATAAAAAGATATATTAATAAAGAATAACTGTAGCGTTAGTAAAAAGGGACTGCTAAAGACTTTAAAACTTAATTTACTTTTATTAAAAAAGAATCCCTATAGCTCTTCCTTTAAAGAAAGGTATATAAATATAGATACTTAAGTAATTTCCCTTAATTTTATACTAGCCTTTACTAATTAAGCTTAAAAGAAGGCTTTTATATTTATTAAGCTAAAACTAGCTTTTATAAAAATCTTTTAAAATAAAGTAATCTCTTTTTTTAAAGAGGAATTTAAATAATAAAACCTTTATATTAAATAAACTAATGCTAATATAATAGAGAATTTCCAGTGTATAATAGCGGAATTTTAAGTTAAAAACTAATATACTTTAGCAAATATCTGCTTACTAAGTTAATAAAACCTTAAATCTTAATTTATAAAACTATTATTAATTAACGCTCTCCTTTAGAAAGGATTAGGTATTTATTATAATAAAGTAATAACTAGCTATAAAGAAAACCCTTTATAATAGGCTTTTATAAATAATATTAAAAGGTTAGTGTTTTCCTTTTAATATTAAAAGACCTATTAAAAGTACTAACTAATAGTGGACTTTAATTAAAAATACCTTAATATATATATTCTATATTTTAGGGAATAAAGTTAATACTTTAATAAGTAAATATTTTAATACTTATTAATATACTATAGTTAGCCTTCGCTTTCTATTATAGAAGAACTAGCTATAATAATTAAGTACTAAGGAACCTCTACCTTAGTATTTAATACTTATAATAAATATCATAATACTTTATAGAAAATAAAAGATATTAAATACCTTAACCCTAAGAATAACTTTAAAAATATTAATAATAAGGCTATTTACTATAAAGGGAAGGTAGCTATTTTTAATAATATAGATCTTTAGGTTTAAGCAATAAAGGACTACTATAGTTATATAACTTTAAATTACTAAAATTAAATTTAATGCTAAATTTAATATTTATTTTAAAGGCTAGCGTTAATTTAGTATAAATAGTATTTTAATAATTAAAAGTAAATAATAATCTTTAGTAATTTAGACTTAATTTTTTATATAGTTTAAAAAGAGTTTAGTATTAAGATTTAAAATACTATAGCTTAGCTTAATTAAGTTAAATTCTTTAAAGATAATATAGTTAGCACTATATCTCTTAAAGACTTTATAGTAAAGGTTTTTTATTATATATAAGCTAATAGTAAATTTAATAACTTTTAGCTATTAATTTAACTTTACTTTAAATTATATATAGAACT
>SRPY01001012.1:0-10189 GCA_018360145.1 Claviceps africana
GCTTCCGTAGCTCAGTTGGTTAGAGCTTCGTACTAATAAACGTTAGTGATGCGGAGGCCGCAGGTTCAAGCCCTGCCGGGAGCAATCATCGTTCCACGATGCTTTCGTGCTTCTTTTTTGCGTCGACTTCTTTTTTGTCTGTTATTCGTGCACGTTGGGCCTGTAATAACGAAATAGACAGTAGAATCAACAAGTGCCCATGTCGTGTCCAGCGTTTGATTCTCGTCTGATTGCATGCTCGGCCTCTTGTCGTGCCACGGGCCCCACCCGCCGTTGGGCCCCTCTGCTCTCTCACTTACTCATCACTCACTCACTCTCATCACTCACTCACTCACTCACTCACTCACCCACCCCGCCACGCATCACCACATCCCTCACCAAACCATGTCCCCCTCCACCCCCCCCTCCTTCCAAGCCTGGGCCGCCGCCCAGTCCCTCCCGGCCGCCCACCGCCCCCTCACCGACTCCGTCCTCCCCGCCCTCCTCACCGGCATCGCCCGCATCGGCGCCGCCCTCCGCCACCGGCACCACGTCGCCCCCGCCGCCGGCAGCCCCCTCAACGCCTTCGGCGACACGCAACTCAACGTCGACGTCCTCGCCGAGCAGCTCCTCCGCGACGCCCTATCCGCCTGCCCTTCCGTCGCAACCGCCAGCAGCGAGGAGGACCCCATCGAGCGACGCGTCCACGACTCCCCCCCCGCCAGCTACACCATCGCCTTCGACCCCCTCGACGGCAGCTCCATCATCGGCCCCAACTGGACCGTCGGCACCATCGCCGGCATCTGGTCCGGCCCCTCGGCCCTCTCCCTCGACCCCTCAACCCACCAGGTCGCCGCCGTCCTGGGCGTCTACGGCCCGCGCACCACCGCCCTCGTCGCCATCCGCCTCCCTGGCCTGGATCCCCTCTGCGTAGAGGTCGGCCTCCCGCCCTCGCCCGACGAATCCCCCATCCTCCTCCGCGAGGCCGTCCTCCTCGAGCCCGTCCTCCGGAACCCCCGCTACTTCGCCCCGGCCAACCTCCGCGCCGCCGCCGAGGACCCCCGGTACTGGGCCCTCGTGACCGCCTACGTCCGCGCCGGCTACACGCTGCGCTACAGCGGCGGTCTGGTCCCCGATGTAGTCCACGCCCTTGTCAAGGGCCGCGGCGTCTACCTCTCTCCCGTGACGGCCCGGAGCGCCCCCAAGCTGCGCCGGCTGTACGAGCTGCTGCCCGTGGCCCTTGTCGTCGAGTGCGCGGGAGGGAGGGCCGTCGATCCCGCCCACGGGGGGAATGTTCTCGCGACGCCGGTGCGCGCGTGCGACGAGAGGGGGGGGATTGTGTGTGGGAATGGCCCCGAGGTGGACTTTGCCATGGAGGAGCTGGGGCGTGCAGAGTGATGGGGGGTTGTGGCTTTGATGCGTGGTTGTGGGACAAGCAGAGGTTTAGTTTCTTCTTCTTTCTTCTTCGTCTTTCCCCCCCCTTTCTTACGTTATACATGGAAATACCTGGAACAAGGTGGGGAAAACAAAGGGAGAAAGAGAAAGAAAAAGAAAAAGAGAAAAACGCCTATATAGTCCTGCTGCTCGTCCTAGTCCTTCTCGTCATAGTCCCGCCATAGTCCTACCCGCCATAGTCCTGCTCACCAACTGTCAAGCCTCTACAAGTTCCACTGGCCACACCACCTCTTCACCAGCTCCGCACTCACAGCCTCCATCCCGCCCGCCGTCCTGCTCTGCGCCACCAATCTCTTCGTCTCAAAAAACACCGGCCTCTTGCCCGCAGCCTTGCCCTGCACCCAGCCTCGAATCGTGTCGAGCAGCTTGACGGCCGGGTTCCTGTCCAGACGGGCCTTGTCGACCGTCGCTACACCAGCGCCAGCGCCAGCACCATCAAAGTCGGCGGCCTCGGCAGTCCCCTCCAGCGCCTGACACCACGCCTCGAGGCTGACGAGTCTGTGGATGCGGTCGCCGTAAAAGTCCTGGATGGCCACGGCTACGTCGCGCCACGGCACGCGATGAGGGTTCGTCAGGTGGAAGTAGCCGCCAACGTCGGACAGGTCCTTTGTCTGCGTGATGCCGGCCAGGTCGAGCAGGGCGCCCGCCACGTCTTCCACGGGCATCCAGTCCACCACGTCCATCGTGCCCAGGTCGGATGGGAGGACGCCCATGTGGACGGAGCTCGCAATCATGCTGGGCACCAGCTCTTGCGGGTTCCATCGGCCCTTTTCGCCGCGCGACCCCGCGATCTGCCCGACGCGGACAGACGCGCTGGGCACGCCCGACTGCGCAAAGGCCGCGTCCAGGATCAGGCTGCCGGCCGCCTTGGACAGGCCGTAGCCCATGACGGCCATCTTGGGGTCGGCCAGTTGCTGCTCGGGCACGGCCTCGGGACGCGTCCATCCATGAATGCTTCCGATGCTCGACACGAAGACGATGGGCACCTGTTTCTTGGCCTTGGCGGAAAAATCCACCAGGTGACGCACGCCACGGACATGCGGCTCAAACGTCGACACGCTCAAGTGGAAATGGACCGGCCAGGCGTTGTGGATGATGCGGTCGCACGTCTCGAGCAGGTCATGGTACCAAGTCTTTCCTACGCCCCAGTCGGGCTTGGAAAGGTCACAGCTGAGAAACGTTACTTTGGAAAAGTCGGTCGTGAGGCCGCGGTCGCTGTTGATGCCGGGCTGTCTGGAGGCGCCGCCATCCTGTCCACGGTTCAGGGCCACGACGGACTTGACGCGGGGCAGTTTGCAGAGAATGTCCAGTAGGCACGCGCCAAGCGATCCCGTCGTGCCCGTCACGAGGATGGTCTGTCCCTCGTCAAGCGGCTTCGGCTTTTCCGCCTGGCCTTGGCGCGCAGGAAGGTTGGCCGTGTACTTTCTGACCAAGTCGTGCCAAAGCGCCAAATCCGCTTCTCCCGCGCCGTCTTCGTGTTTCCTTCCGTTCTCGTGTCCATGCGCCGCGGCGTGCAGGTACTGTGCAAGCCGACGCGGAGTAGAATTCGAGTAGACTACGCGCGGGACGACTGCGCCGGGAGACATCTTGACCCTGGCTGCCTCGAAGCCCGCCTTCAGGAGCCTGGTGAGAGTCAATACCTGGAGCGAGTCGATGCCAGCGCTGAAGAAATCCTCATCGGCTTCCACGTGCCCCAACTTCATCTTGTCATCAAGCAGAGTCAGCAGAGACGCGAGCATGGCGTCTTGAGAGCTTGCGTCCAAGACATGGACGTCAGCGGCATCGACGGTTTCGGCACGCTCAAAAAGCTCGTCTGCTCTCTTCTTGTACAACCGATTGGCAGCAAAACGCTGTAAAGTTCCCTTGGGGGTTCGTGGCAGGAGTGCTTCCGCGTCTGTGAGGGCCACAAGCTGGCGAGAGATGCGGCCGTGTGCCACGGTCTGTGTGTTGAGATGCTCAATCCGCGGCCATATGGCGTCAATCAGCTTCCGCGCCTCATCCTCCGACGTCGGCTGAGTGTATGGCTCCAGGAAGATGGCAGGCTGGAAGCGGTCCTGCCCGACCACCAGAGCGCCCTTGATCAGGGGGTGTCCGTTGACTCCAGACTCGATTGTCACGGGGTTCAGCTTCTCTCCATTGGTGAAGACAATGACATCATCAGCCCGCCCTCTGTACAGCCAATTATTTTTACGTGTTGGATGGGCCTTGTACAAATCCCCGGTACTCCACTCGGTTTTCTCCGGGAAGGTATAGAAACATGACTGATGGAGGGGATCGTGGGCGTCTAATCGGCGGAACACAAGTTCGTAAACTTGGTCCTCTGCATCATGAAGCCTCCACAACGCACCCATTTTTTCCGTGTCGAAGACGAAGTATTGCCAGTCACTGAGGTTGGTTTGGATAAAAATTGCATATGCCGTATGTCTACATATGGTCATGGCCAGCCTTGTTAGCGTCTATTTGCAGAGAAATAGAGAGGGGGGAAGAGGGAGAGGGAGTGAGAGACAGGAGAAGGACAAGAAAAAGGACAAGGACGGCAAGAACAAAGGTTCTGGTGCATGGACGAGATTTTTTTTTACCTACTCAGTTGAACCAATTGTATTGACAAGTCTAACGCCGTGTTGGAGAAGCCGATCTCCAGCTTCTTTGGGCAAGTTTCCTAGAGGCGTCTGTAGTCAGCCCCCTCGTTTCATCTTTCGATCCCCTTTCCGGGAGAGGATAGTTGCCTGGCAAGTCCCGTACCTCCGCCGAAAGTAACATAGTTTAGCTTTCCAAGGGCGTTCAATCCTTCCTCCCATGTGGTCAGTTCCTCGAGAATAGACGGCGGTATGAAAGCGGCGTCCGAGCCTGAGTGTTTCAAACATTCCAACCCCAGCTCCGCAGTCAGGGGCTGATCTCGGGGCGTCAGCGCAAGTGGAAGTTTGAAATAGATGGGTGAGATGAGGGAGGTCAGCACACCGCCGGCGTGGAAAGGGGGGAAGACGGATAGCATTCGTGTCGCATGCGAACTACAGAAGTTCCAAATGTATTCGCCGCCGCACAACGGGGCCAAATTGACGCGGTGGTCATCGTGGACAGCTACAGCGCCTTGCCTCATAACGATGGGCTTGGGAACGCCCGTCGAGCCGCTCGTGTGTAAAACCACCAGAGGGTCGAAACGGGCCTCTCCAAAGGTTTTTGTGTATGGAAAGGGCGTGGTTTGTGCACGTAGCCACTCTGTCTCCTCGGGAACTTGCCAGCACGACACGGCTTGCCCCTGCGTCCAGGTCTGGACTGCGGCAGAGAGCGACTCGGCGTACCACACATGTTTGCAATTGGTGTGCTGTAAAAGGCTTCTTTGCATCTCCGGGGTGTTTCTTGGGGAGATAAAAAAGGCTTGACACCCAGCTTTGACGGCAGCGAGGAGAACAATGTTGGTGCGAACATCATTGGGACCGACATAGACCAGTGTGGGGAACGTGTCTTTGCTTTCCGTTTTGACAGTCGCTTGCACGAGATGGGCTACATGGTTGATGGCATTTGCCAGCTCTCCAAATGTAACAGGTGCCCATCCATCTTCCAGCCGATTAGACTTGGGCTGGTAGAGATACGGCTGTTCAGGCTCGGAGGCGGCGATCTGATCGACCACGACGGGGAGTAAACGCGGAGTGAATTTTGGTTTCTGCTTCGTGGTTTCCTCTCTCGCAGTCATGATGCTTTTGCTCCACAGGGTAGTTGGCGCTTCTCGTCCTTTCCTCAATCGCGGGCTTTGAGTTGATGGGTGATTGAAGGCGGCTGAGCACGTCGCGAAGTGGGTGATGATGTGGACGCAGTTGTTGGACAGTCGTTGGAGTGTCGTTAATAGAAGAGCGAACTTGAACTTTTCTGATGTGTTATGGAAATCGAGTATCATGTTCAAAAACGAGCCAGTGTCGTCAATATATATACATGAATATCATCTTTACGAACCCATTTGGGACCGTTTTATCGCTACAAACCGTCTGAACTTTTCAGCCACTTCTTTTCTCTTCTTTCTTTTAGGGTTACTTTTGTTTTATGCAAGATCCACTGTCAGAGTCCGAATGGTGGCGACATTCTTCGCACTTTGCCCATGCGCACAGCAGTAGCGGCCATGTTGCAGATGATGAATGATACCATAATGACTACCGCTAGCGAATGGGGTGCTAGACGGACGCGTCAAAACGGTCCGTCTATCGCTTGCCGATATAAGGAGCGAAATTCGGGGCGGAGAAGCATGAATGCAACTGCAACCTGCCTGCCACGGATGTGAAGTCAAGAGTCCAACACATTCGTTGGTGGCATGCCAGATTCGTTACCGTGGATGGCGCGACACACTTCTTGTGAGTGCTGCGACTATGTAGGAGAGAACAACATTCTCTGCATCGGCTTTTGCCCATGTCGATTCCTGAGCAGTCGTCTTGTATGCCCAGAATCATGTCTTGTCGCAGGACTATAGACTTCCGCCCGTCAAGCCTTTGACGGTTCAAGCCTCGAGAAATGCGACACATTCGGCCGAGAGGACTGAGGCGCATTTATTAGGCAGGCATGCAAGAAGAATGGAATAGTAGCAGAGTTGAGACGGAGAGCCCAGGGATACCCCTCCCCCCCTCTTTCCCGGGCCGGAATCGGGGGAATCCAAACATCTACGATGGCGTCGATTTACGCGGGCCGCGCCGCACGGACATGCGCACTTTCCACGGACAATATCTCGGCGACTCGTCGGTTGAGCCTGAAAGTGCTGACTGCAGCATCGTCTGACCATTGTCCGTTGCCACGACCTCGAGATGGACCATGGCCCGCGGTGGTCATTTTCGGCTCTCCGCAAGCATTTTGGTCCTTGGGACAGGTGTAATGGCTTCTAGGAGCACGATTCGAAACGATTCGCATCTAAAATCCGCATCATCATAAAGTCATCATCATGGTCTGGCCACTATTCGGATATAAACACCTGACCACCCTTGACACGATATACCACGTGCCTACGGGTCAGAGATACGAGATTCAGAATTATGTGGGCGGAATCATCTCACCTGCCAAGACAGGCTAGGCCAACGGCGTACTGCTTGCCTGAGACGTTTTCCCGACGAGAACGAGGATTCGGACGGCCAGGGTCTTGACTTTTTTTTATTGTTTATTGTTTTTATTCAAACAATAAACCCACGCGATCTCGTCACCGGCTTCGTGCGATTTAAACGCCACGGCAACGTTCATCCTCCACTACTTGACAGAGAAAAGGTCCGCAGACGTACTGGCTGCCGAGCCTTTCGAAACGATGATGTGCCGATTCGGGAGAATAGTGCCATATGCCACATGCCATTGACGCATTCGTCCTGCTGGGCCAGCCTTGATAACCCATGTCGGCGACGGCTTGGATGCCAGTCCCAGTATCTGATGGAGGCTGCGTCTGTCGATGAGACAGACAAGCATGGACAGGAAAGCCACGAAACTCCGGGGCGAGGTGAGAGCCGGCCGTAGCATGGACATAATCTCTTAAGCCCGAGTGGGCCCAGAAGGAGCGGAGTCGACAACTTGCTGCCAATTGTCGATCATTGAGCAACCAACCTCTTTGCTGCCCTTTTCGAAAACGGACGGCTGGTTGCCGGTGGAGCAGAGCGTCACGCAGAGTTCGCACTCGAGGCTGCGATGAGAAGCCGCGATAATCATGCCAAGCTGCTCAACTGTTTTCAACGTTTCTACATACATAAAAAGAGAGGAGGAGGGGGGAGGAGGAAGGAGGGGGGGGGGGGGGGTACTCTATCTGTTTTAGGCATGGTTGCTGCCAGCGTCGCCAACTGCCGCCAACTGCCGCCGACCGTCGCTGACCGTCGCTGACCGTCGCCAGCCGTTGGCAGCTGCCTCAAGTACTCTTCGTGATGATTCGACGGCCACCAGCCAGACTTGACAACGTGTCTGGTACAAGCAAAGTCTACCCCGACAAATCTCACAACTTGGAATCCCCCGGCCCTGGGGCAAAACTGCTCCCCCCCAATGTCCGCACAATCCCATCCACGCTCCTCAAAATCCACTCCAGTCCTTCATCCTCGGCCAGCCATGCTACGGCGTCCTCGCTCCCAGCAGCACCATCACCATCACCACCACCACCACCATCATCATCCGACGCGCGGGTCCCATCTCCGAATGCCTTCTTCAAGCCAAAGACATGTGACACCACCTGCGGCCCAACCCCGGTCTGCGCGCGCAGACAAGCAATCGCCACCATGGACGTGAGCACCCTCCCCGTCCGAGCAAGCGATCCACGCCGATCCTCCCCTGCCGCTGCCGCTGCCGCTGCCGATGCCGATGCCGATGCCGGACCCGGATCGGACAACAACGGCCCGTAATGACAGCCGAGTATGTGCA
This sequence comes from Claviceps africana, assembly GCA_018360145.1. NCBI lineage: Eukaryota > Fungi > Ascomycota > Sordariomycetes > Hypocreales > Clavicipitaceae > Claviceps > Claviceps africana. The sequence goes on from SRPY01001012.1 coordinate 7,795, forward strand.
CGGGGAGATCTGGATGCGCCCGCGCCAGCTTCTCCAGCAGCTTCTCTTCCAAGGGCGCGTAGACGGAATCCCACAGCCGCCGTCCGCGCGCCAAAACGTGGTCGAGGTTGGCCGGCGTGAGCACACGCGAGGCTCGGGTGTCGAGCGAAGACGCCACGTCCTTGGGTAGTGCGGCGTAGAAGGCGTTTAGGCAGTTGATCGTTCGGGGTATGCCGTTGAAAGAAATGCACTTGAGCCCGACCTCCCTCATGAATTCGGCCGCATGGGTTTGTGATGCTTGATCCTGGCCCGTGGATGCGATGTGGTGCAGAATCGAGAGTGAGTCGGGCGAGTTGAGGGTCAAGGTTGCGGCCGTCTTGAATAAAAAAAATTAAAAAAACAAATAAAAGGAGCGGAAAGGGCGAGGGGGGGAAGGGGAAAAAAAAAAGACCGACACAGAAAACAAGCAAAAATTAGCACAATTTACTTACAGGCTGTATTGGGCTTTCCATGACGGCAGGACAGAAAGGCCGGCATGTCGGAAGGGGGCTCTGCCACGTACCGATATGGCCAGCCAAGGCTTCATTCCGAGTTTGCGTGCCGCGGCGTCATGCGCAATGGCCTGGTAGACCCGGCGGATGGCAGCCGACGCGGGCACTGGCCCGGGCCGTGCAAAGGACGCGTGGATGAGCGCTTTCAGCGACGGCGAAAGCTTGGCCATGTCGGCGCCCTTTCTCTCCTTGTTCCGAGATGCTGGCAGCGGAGGTGAAGGTGCTCCCACAACCATCCGTGATTTGTTCGAGGTTTGATTCCGCTCGCCACGGCCTCGGCATCTCGGCGAGCTATCCCTTTGGTGTGCAAAAGGTTACTTACGTTTAGGTACCGACCCCCTCTTTTATCCAATCAAAACACCTCAAGCAAGTATGTGGTAAGAAAAAGCGGGGTAGTTCCTGATTGTAGCCCTGTGCGCACAAAAGGGATAAGGCCCGTTACAGTCCCAGTCTAGGCCCATTTCGTATCTCCAAGTAGCCAGTAGAAATACACCATTGGACCCACCGCACTCTCATCCTCAGCTCAGGTGGTTTCCAAAACGTTCCAAAACCTCGATTCTTCTCCAGACTCCTCCACTCCTCCGGAGCGTCAAGAGCCGCATTCGATCCCGCTCTCACAGCTCCAACGACCAAATATTCTACCAATGCCGCCCAGGACCCCACAGGTCGAGTTTTCCATGTCGTGTGACCGGATGGGCCTGCGTTTCCCTCACGGTCCGTGTTTGGTGCCCTGACCCGACAGCAGAAACGAGTGGCGCAGCATTTTTTTATTTTTTTATTTACTTTTTTTTGCCTTCTTTTTTCCATTGTCTCTCCTCCGCCCTCAAGGACCTGGTGGAAAGGCATGTTGCCGAGTACGCCAACCCATCGACCTGGGCGCCGGCGCAGGACTGTTAGCAAATGGCTCCCCATGGCGTGTTTTCCGGCAGATGTGACCGGCGTGCTTCCCGATGTGGTTCGGCACGACGATCTCGCGATACGACAGAATGGCCATGGTGGATACTGACGGATCCCATCAGGGGCGAATTCACGTCGTGCCTTGATGGCGGCTTGTTCTTCCTGCCGATCAGACGCCCGGCAGCGACAGCCGTCTTGTATTTTGGCCGTCGTTCTCGAAAGTTCCAAGGATGCTGGTCCTTATCACTGATGCTTGCGCACGTGGCCCAGAGCGGTATCGGCTGCATTGTGCTACTTTGACACGGCTCTCTCACCTGGACACGGACACGGACACGGACATGGATCCATGGAATAGAATGTGTGATGTGGACATTTACAGTTCTATCCATGCATGGCACGGAAAATTCTGCTGCCTGGACGCGTCCGGCTGCGGTTTGCGTGTTTGTCTCGTCTTGTCAGGGCTCTGTCCGATGGATGCCACTGAGGGTTCGCCTCTGATCGGGAGAAGAGCCGATTTCGTGACTTCCACGTTGGTATGGCTTGGACCGGCCTATGATATTGGCCAGAAACCATTCGTTGCGACCAAGATTTTCGGTCATCAGCATAGATGCCCGTTGCTGCCGCAACACGGCCAGTAATGAGGCCAGTGCTTCCTGGCAGCATGTCGAGAACGTCGAGGCCATTGTCACTTTACGGGATTACGAAAGGGAAATGTATCCTGTTGCTATTATTGTGCCGTCTCGCGGGTCGGCACCCTGCTAGCGTAAGTGATCTGCGCGAATTCAACTGGTGGCTCTTTTGCCTTTTTTTCTTTTTCTTTCTTTTTCTTTTTTTTTCTTTTCTTTTTCTTTTTCTTTTTTTTTTTTTCTTTTTTTTTTTTTTTTTTTTTTTTTTTTTTTTTTTTTTTTTTTTTTTTTTTTTTTTTTTTTTTTTTTTTTTTTTTTTTTTTTTTTTTTTTTTTTTTTTTT
>SRPY01001013.1:0-10176 GCA_018360145.1 Claviceps africana
GGGGGGGGGTTCTTTCGTTCTTTTCCTTCGTACATCGGTGGCGATTTGCTTGAGGCGCGTAAAGGGAATGGGCTGCACGGGGCGTTAGCACGATCCGTCATGTCGCGCGGACGACGGCGCTGTGTCAAAGGGGCTGAGCGGCATACCGGGGTAGACATCTTGAAGGGTTGTGGTGACGATGGGTGTTGCTATCGAGAACGAACACCGAGAGCGTTGGTTGTTTATATTGCATCCTTACCTCTCTTTAGTGGAGCGGGATGGTCATCACAAGCTCCGCAAGGTGGGGGCCACTGCGCGCGGCCCTGCGAGCTGTGAGTGGCCGCGGCAGGGCCACGTACCTCGTCGGCGCTGCGAAGGGGGACATGGGCACGACATCTCGCGCGTCAAGGCCGTCGTCGTTGGGTACGAGGCAAGAATGTGCATGTGTCGATAGGCACAGTTCTTTCTTCCACTTTGACGCCCTCGACAAGACCAATTTCGTCTTTCCCCTCCGGTGATGCCGTTGTTCTCCCTTTCGCGTCCGGGCAGAGTGGCCGTCCTGCGTCGCCGACATGTCCTGCCGCACGTGACCAGCAAGGAACCAATCAGACGCGTGCACCTCAAGCAGTTTGAGCGCAGGGAGGGCATGGTGCGCACGCCAGTCCACTGGATCCCTCCCCATCATGAGCCAAAGGGCAGCTCTCTTGTTTACCTTTTGGATTCCTTCCTCTTGCCTCGCCCGTGTCCCTCTCTTGATATCCGTCTCCGCGCCCGTTGATTGATATACCGTCAAATTGACACGTTCTCCGCGCTCCCAATCACCAACGATACTATACTATCCCTCCCCTGGGTCTTGGCAAAGCACAGAAGCCGAGCCCGAGCTCCACGGCGCACCTCCAGTTGACCCCATCCTCGTAGCAATTCCTCGGCGTTTTCGGATCATCAGACCTGGTCCACGGGCCCGAAAACGATACTCCTCAACCCCCGCCGCCGTCACATCACCATGTCTTCGCAGCCTCTACTCCAGACCGCTCACGGTTCGTCCGCCCCATTTGTTCGTAGTCTAGTCGAATTGGATCGAATTCAAGGGCGCTGGGTTTCCAAGAAGAGCAACGCGAGAGGGGAAAGAGAAGGGAGAGAAAAACCCACACACTAACGGTCTTTTTTTTTCCTTCTTCTTCTTCTTCTTCTTCTTCTTGTACAAAATAAATGCAGGCAAGCGCATCGCCCTACCGACCCGGGTCGAACCCAAAGTCTTCTTCGCCAACGAACGTACCTTTTTGTCATGGCTCAACTTCACCGTCATTCTGGGGGCTCTGGCCATTGGCATGCTCAACTTTGGCGACCGCGTGGCCTTCATCTCGGCGTTCCTCTTCACCGGCGTCGCCATGCTGACCATGCTGTATGCGCTTGTGACGTACCACTGGAGGGCAAAGTCGATACGGATGAGAGGCCAGGCTGGCTTCGACGACCGCTTCGGTCCTACCTTCCTGGCCATCATCCTGCTGTTGGCCGTCGTGGTCAATTTCGTTTTGCGCATCACCGATCACTCCAACAAGCAGAAGCACAACTGAGGGGTACGGAGAACCCGCCCTCCCCCCCTCTGATGGGGTCTTGTGGACCGCGGTACGGCGCGTGTGAGGGCTGGATGCGGAGGCGTTTATTCCATGGGCGCGCTGCGGCGCGAAGAGGAACAACCCGCTGCATAGGAGCGTAGCAATACGGAGAAAGAGGAGGGCGCGTTTTTGTCTTTTTTTTCTTTTTTTGGAAATTTTGGACATTTTGTCGGAGGAAAAGGGACAAGACTGTTGTTGTCTTGTACATGCATGTGGCTTTCCATCCTATTTGCAAGCAGGTTTTCACATCGTTTGGGTATGCATCTAGGATTCAATGCCAATTCGTTTCAGCGATTCATCTCTCGAGTACTCCAAGACAACGGGGGTATCTTTCAGTCCATCCCGATAGACCATGACAATTCATCCCGTTACACGCCATGCAAACGCCGTCCGTGACGTTTCTCCTCTCGCCAGACAAGACAGTGCTCGGCCCGTCGACGAGCCCGCCACCTTGCTCCTTGAAAACGAAGAAAAAAAGAACAGAAAAAAAAAGAAGAAAAAAAAAGAAAAACGACCTTTCAAGAGCTAAGCCACCTTTGATAGGATGCTTCATTGGAAGCTACACCTCCTCCACACAAACCCGCCTCCATCATGTTCCCCCGTCCTCACTCGATTGCATCGTAACTCCCTTCATGGCCTCCAGATCCCGAACCGCCTGCCCGCTCAGAAACACGCGCATCGACCGCACCGCCCTCTCCCTCACCGCCGGTGCCGGCCGGACAGCCTTCTCAAACCGACCAGCCATATCCTCGAACCCATCATCATCCTCATCACCCGAGGGTCCCCCCTCCTCGCCCCCCAAAATGGTCTCCTCCACCACGTCTCCCTTCCGGGCGGGCAAGTCAAACATCTGGTTGTACTGGAACCAGCTCCTGCCCTGCCCCTTCAGGATCCGCTTGCACTGCTCCGCAATGGTAATCATCTTGCAGACGTCTGCCGTTCGCGCGTGGAGCAGCACCACGGCCGGTAGGCCGGACTGGCAGCCCAGATGGGACGTGATTTGCGTGACGCGTTTGCGGATCTTGGTGGACGACAGGACCGATGCCGCGAGCACCGAGTACTTGGGTCGGAGCTGCGAGAGGAGGGCTTCGTGGGGGCCGATGAGGCTCGTCCCGGGGGACGGCTGTGGTTTGGATCGCTTGGGCGGAGGGGGGACGTCGGGAGCGTCTTTGCGTTTCTTGGACGCGGCCGCGGTGGTTATCTCTGCGGGGGGCATGTTGCTCGGCGTTTTGGTGGGGGTTGTCGATGGGGAGGGACGTGTTTGGATGAGGCCGTGACGATGCCCATCGGGACGGTCTGCGTTTTCCGTTCTTTGCTTCTTCTTCTTCTTTTTTTTTTTTCTCTTTTTTTTTTTGGCCTCGTATCGCGAGGCAGACGGGTTGCTTCTATGGCCGAGATGCAATAAGTGGGGCCACAACCTGAGGTGTGGTATCCCTTTGAGTGCTAAACAGGTCACGGGCCTCACACCTGTCGAGGTACGCTGACAGTACTTTGTGCGTGGCTGCTGGCTACACGCATTCTAATGTAGCTCTTTGTACTGATGTAATAGTGATTTCTTTTACAGCGAGGTAGCCTTAAGTTAAGGTAAATGTAGAAAATAAAACTCGTCTGTATGGTTAGCTTAATTGGCCCTTTTCATAACTTGTTTGCCTTGGCGCACTCAAAGGCATTGCACAAAAAAATGGATACGATCATATCGCATTAAATAGGACCGCTGGACCCCCCCTCTGTTGCAACATCTGGGCGGCCGACGTTGGAACTGCTCTAGTCATGCATACATGACCATGCCCGTGGACCTCATCACAACGCCTCGACAGTTCTGTCTAATGATTCGGATTATTTGCATCTACATGGAATGCCACGCCATGAGGGGGGACATGTCGTACAAAGGCGGCCGCTGCGATGGTGGCATCCGCACCAGGGATTATCGTTCAGCCGGCGTGTTTGCCCCCCCCCGGAGCTCGAGACGAGATGCATGACGAATTTACCCCATTACTACTTCTTTAGTTACCTGGGTACCTACGACGAGCTAGTGGGTAGCAGGAACTGGAAGGCGATAGGTGCATGTGAAGCTTTTCTGGCGTCGGGCACTTCCTCGAGCTTGCCCTACCCTGCACGTCGATGACGCCCTTTCGGGCCAAGGATGGAACGCGCAGGCGTCAAGTAAACGTCCCAGTTCAACGAGTGACAGAACAAACAGTGTTCATTGCCGCTCAGAGGGCCGGGATCAGAAGCAGTCTCCAAGCCTCAGCCCTTGCCTCCTGGCCAAGCTGTGATTGAAGAGCAGTGTCTTCCAGTAGGCCTGTCCACTGTGAGAGAGCAATCGTCGGTCTATGCCTGCCAAGAACCATCACAGCTCTCCAAGGCAGTCTGCGCCAAAGCAAGGTTTGGCCAGTCCCAGTTCGCGTCTGCTGTGCAGGGCGGGGGCGAGGGCTCAACCGTCCGATGCTCTCCAGAGCTACTGAGGCTACTGGCCGTGGTGACGACGCCGTTGTAGCCAATCCGGCGTTAAGTGGGTGGACGATGGTGTCGATTCGGCGTATCTCGTTTGTCGGCCCTCCGTTGCTTCCTGCGCAGCCGTTTGGAGGTCATGCCGACTTTGGACGACTGTCGTTGTCCGTGGCAGGACGCTGGCAAAGTCTCATGCCGGACAGAGAATAACGCGAAGCGGCAAAAGGGTGTCTCGTCGACTGAACGGGACGGTTGCCGGTTGCCGGGACGGTTGCCGGGACGGTGGACGGGACGAGGAAGAGCATCAAGCATGGGCAAGGGGTGGCTGTGGCTGCATAACGGAATCCACTCCGGGCCACTCCACCGGGGAAGTCTATTTTCCCATGCTGGCCTCCAAGGGGCTCTTGGTGGCTCTTGGTGGCTCCTGGTTGTGCATGGTGACACAGAGGACACCCCAAGCCTGAGGTGAGGGTAAATGGCTGTGGTCTGGTCTGGTCTGTGGTCTGTCATGCCAGAAACTGCCGTCCAAGGCCATGACGCGCGTATGGATGTACGTCGACAGATGCATGCCGTGTACTACATACATGCATGTGCTACATGCATGTGCATCTACATACAATGTACATATGTATGTGTGTTTGTACATACACGAGACCGCGTGCCGTCCAAAGCAAGGCATCTCAACGAGAAGCCCGCTGACTGGCAGTGAACGAGTAACAAGACAGCTCGTCTTGGGAATTACGACGACCCAGAGGCCAGAGCTGCCAGGGAGCCGTCGTGGGTTCGCGGAGCATCTGGCCGCGACTAGCCAAGCGCGTAAACCCTCCGCCACATTCCGGACCAGACCCTCTTCGTCGTCGTGACTCGCCGCCGCAGTCCGGTCTTCTTGATGGAGCGGGTGCCTCAGTTGCCAGGGCCTTTGAAGGATACGTCGGCACCATTGGCCCGGACGGAAGGGAAGCGCATGAAATCGGAAACATGGAGTAAAGCATTGTGGCGCGTGGATCCTCCACGGATTCCCATGGATTCCCATCCCCAAGACGAAGCTGGACTATCACCGAGACGCACGCATGTACAACGTTGGATCCTAGCGGCAAGATGCGTCTTCTTACCGGCTGTGGCATTCCTGTCGTGTCAAGCAAATCGCTATCGAGCCAGCAAGCATGTCGCGAACGTTTTTACGTTTTTGCTTCGAGTGTTGCGTCACGGTCGTCCGGGCTGGAGGGCGGACCGTGGCGCCGACGGGCTGGGGATAGATAGCCTTTCCGCATTCCGCGGCCAGCGAGAAGGACCAAGGACCAAGGACCACGGGGGAGGAAACATTCAAGGTTGATGAAAACAACTACCTCCCGCCCAGTACCCCTAGGTACCTACGTAGGTACCTACTTGGAGGCACTTGGAGGTGGGTACTAAGTAGCGCCGGGGAGACAGATGGGCCCAGGCAGCGGGCAACGGGAGTGCTCGAGCTACCAGACTAAGTAAATAAACCAATAGCAGACGGCGCGGCCAACCAGGCCCCGGTGGCAGCTGCGCCGGCTGATCGCCCTGACTATTGTCAAGTGCCAACAGTGCCAAGTGCCAGAGTGCTAGCAGTTGTCAACGCGACGCGCAAGTGTTCCCAGCCTCCACAGCCTCCACATAGCGGAGCACACACACCTACTACTCAGGTAGGTACCTAGTAGGTACTTACTGGAATATATCTACCCACTTAGATACCTAGTTGATACGCGCCGCGGGACCCTCCCCCCCACCCCTTGCAGAGCGACTGGAGACAGTTGAGACGGGAATGGCAGGCGGCCGCCCCATAATTGCATGTGCACGCGCATGCTCATTCGTTGCCCGTGCACCAGAAGACCAGTAGTGATGCAGCAACAAAAGGACGTGGCAAGGGACGTGGCAAAAGGGACTGGACGAGTCGAGCGGAGACAAGAGGGCGCAGCGCCAGTCCTCACATGTGTCGCCTGGACTGACTGACTGGACTGCGTAATGTCGGCTGGACGACTGCAGCTGCGGCGGCCATCAAGCCCAGGACCCTGAGACCCAGCACCCAGCACCCAGCACCAGGACCAGGACCAGCACCAACACCAGCACCAGCATTAGCACCCGGCACCCAGCCAGCACCCACCCAACACTTTCTCCCCCCCCCCTCGATTTTCCCTCTTCCACTCCTTCCTCTGTGCTCGTCCCCGTCCCTCCCCCATCCGTCCCTCATCTCCCCATTCCCCCTACTCACGTCACCTCGTCACCTCGCCTCGTCACCTCATCATTTCTCCTTTTCCTTCTCTCCCTTCTCATTTCCATTTTCCTGTCTCATCAGAGGCTCCCTTCGAGGCTTTTGCTAGCTCTCGACTATTCTGCCACGCTGCGCGCCTCCGCCTCTCGTCGGTCGCGCTTCTCCTTCTCTCGTGCCTCTCGTTGTCGGCCTCATTTCGCAACGCGCCCCGACCTCGTCTCCTTCCTTGGGAGCTTCCTCGCCCACGCACGCTTTGGTCCCTTTTGACCCAGCGGCTGCCCTTTTCCCGCGCCCGGCCCAACCATCCGCCTGCCACATCATAAGGCATCCCTTGCTTGCATAATCGGACCCGCTTTTCTGCTTACATCAGCACTCAATTACGGACCCACTTGTTCTTGAACATCTCCGGCTCCGTGTGCTTGTCGCAAACTTGGCCGCGAACAATCGCATCGCGCCTTCACCGGTTGCTAGCCAAAAAAAGGCCCTACCCTCTCGAGCGTGCCCTCATGTTCAGCTTCTGGGGCGCCGAAGCACGGGGAAGCGATCAGACCGCGGATTCCATAGAAGACGTGTCATCAGACGGCGACCAACCTACTGGCGCAACCGATGCCTCTTCGCCACCATCTACTGGGAGCCCCGCGGCTCCCAAACGTCGCTGGGCCTCTTTTCAGGACCCTGACACTCCATCCCAGACGTCGCTGCCCAAACGAACTAAGCTTAATTCGATTCCATCAAACAACGCCTCGTTAACGCCCCATGACGATGTCTCGACCAGGGCTGATCGCATTCAACGTGCACGCGACGTCATCGGACATCAAGTTGGACTCGAGGTACTTCTCAAGCATGATGAGTTACGGCTCATCAACCAAGAGTTGGCAAAATGTCAGATTGCTCTGGAACAGCTGCGTAGGTGTCATTTGATACCGTATCCTCAGCACTGTCCCACTCCCGACCAGATGCTGGACATCAGTGCGGGCAAGGGTCCTGCTGTCATTACACGATTCGGAGAACCAGTTCCACAATGGGCACCGCCCTTTGGAGTAGTGGATGGACCCTACGCTCGCCACTATGCCAAATGGCTTATTCCCGATCCGTCGTTCGGCGGAGAGCAGGCCGACTGGCAGATCCCAGCGGATTTCACGCGCAGTCGTGTGTCTTTGGCCGAGGGCAGGCAGACGAGAAACAGTTTTTCCGAAACAGGCTCCCTTTCCAAAGGCAGACCCGTCCGCGGAAATGCTGGTCAGAAGCTGCAGGCCCTGTCAAACGGGTATCCTCAGCCCAAGGACAAGGCGGGACCTTGTGTTCTCAAGCGGTCTGACGGTCAGACGGTGAAGCTGGTGTGCCTGGACTGCCACCGCGAAAACTTTTCTAGCACCCAAGGATTCATCAATCACTGTCGCATCGCTCATAAGCGCGACTTCAAAAGCCACGAGGAGGCAGCAGTCCACAGCGGACAACCGATCGAAACCAGCGACAAGTTTGGTAACAAAAACAACCACAACGCTAGGGGTATAATGGTCGCAACAGCAAAAACCTCCGCACTTCCTGGCTTGGACAACAAGGCGACGTTGGCAGTGGCTACACAAAGCAGCGGCGGCGGCACAGGGGTCTCGGCTCTCGTTCATCCCTTTGCACGACAGGACATGTCGGAATCGGACGCCTATCTTGCGTTGCAATCCAGGATTGCTGATTCGCTGAAGCTGTATCATGAAGGTAAGCTTCCTGGGGTCGGGCCAATTCCCCTGCAGAAGACTGGTGCGCAAGTGCCTGGAGTCGAGAAGTCAAAGGTTCCCATCGCCGGTGCCACTGCCGCATCGTCCTCCGTCACCGCGTCCGACCACGGCCTCGACACCCCATATCTGTTTCGTCTCATGCAAAGCCGCAAGTTCGATGGCAATCTTTGCGATGTTGTCGCAGATGCCAAGACCAAGATTTCTCTCGAAGACCTGACGCCTGACGAGGAATCTGATGACAACGGCACACCCACGCCGGCCTTTGATGACGCGGCTCCCGCGCGGACTCCTGTCGTCAAACGCGTTCCAGTACAATCTAGCAAGACGGCATCCGCCCACGACTCTTTGAGTGTCTCGGCCAGCAGCAAATGCCGTGGTCCGCCTATTTCTCCGGCATCGTCTCCCGAGTCTGCCATGGGTGTCATGTCAAAGAATGCTTCCTTGGCTATCGGTTCTGACGAAGACTCGGACGACATGGAAGGAGCCAACCTCAGCCCCAACCCGTTGACTAGCAATATCGCCCCATCTCTTGTTAGTGACGATGGAGAGTACGACGACTCGGATGACGGATCTTCTATTTCCGCTGGTAGTGACGAGCTTGATACCGCGTCTGTGTCCGATGTTGCCGAGATAACGCTCGACGATGAGACAGATGCCAGGACTCTTCGCCGTGGTTCCAACGGCGTATCTGGCGTATCGGGAACTGTCAGGCTCCGTAAGCATGATGCAAAGAAACAGCACGTCACTTTTCTCGGTCCCGTGAAGAAGCGTTCCAAAAAGAGACGATCGCGCAGGAGCTGAGCATATTTTGGCGACGCTTTGACATTGGATCAGAAATACGCCTCTGTCTTTTGTTGAAAACTTGTAAAACGACTAAAAAAACCCAAAAAAAACAAGAAAACACGAAAAGGACAAAAAAGATAATGGCAACGAGCACATCAGCTAGCCTGCTTCCTCTGCTCACGGCACCTGACGAATAATATCTTTTCGAACGGCAAGCATACGTGGTCTCATCAAACAGTACGTTGCCGATGTCGTTCATCTCGGGACCGTACTCGAATTCTCGTTACTACTTTCTATCATTCTACACTTGTTTTAAGAAAGGAAATCACTCGGGGGTGCTTTAGCGACAGCACTCTTTTTCAGTTTTTTTCCCCATTCACTCTGGTGGGACCAGCATGACATGGTTATATTAGCACCAGAAAAAACTTTAGTGGAACTCGGCGGCGTCTCACGGCTGAACCAAGGTTGGGTCAGGTCTTGTTCTTTTTTCTTCCGTGGTTTTTTTTTATTCGCGCTTCCGTTTCTCTGTTTTTTCTTTCTCTTCTTCTTCTTCTTCTTCTTCTTCTTCTTCTTTCTCTTTGGTTTTCGGCTAGACACTGTTACTTATAAAATGGCGCAAAGGCGGAAAGCGCGGATTCCTTTCTTTTTCTTTTAATGGTTTGAATGCAGGGTCCAGGCTTGCTCAAGCTTTGGAGATGTGTTGTCGGCTGTATGAAGTTAGACCAGAAGAAAACCATGGTGAAATGCAGAGGTGGTTGTATCATAGAGGGAATTCCAGGGCAGGCCGGGCTGCGAGGCTGCGTTTGCAAACGAAAAGACGGGTTCTGCGTGGCTCAAGCCGAGTCTCAAAATTGTCCAATGGCATTTTTCTACGACTCTAAATGGTCTCTATTCTGGAAGTGACGGAGCAGGGTTGTGTTGGCGCCAGTTCGGTCTTGCTTAGCCGCAATGACGTGTAGGGAGGGAAGGCAGCATGTCAGTGGGATAGTGGACGAGGTCTCTTTGTCGGTCGATTAAAAATTAAGGCTACGACGCATAAGTACAGTTGCAAGTTTCCCATGCAAAGCCGCATATCACACATTGTCCGTCATGGTCCGCGATCCGAGCTCGGTTCCCGCTTCATGTGGCCGTTGTGGCATCTTGGACTCGAGCGTCAGTACCCATGATCCATCTCCATGATGCCGCATCCCGCCCGCATCAACCCGCCCCCAATCCCTCATCACCACCGCCCCGTGCCCACAACAGCCACCACAGCCAAGGCCACGACGCCCACCACGTTGACCGCCCTGCGGCCTGCCGCGCCGCTCGTCTTGCTCGTGCCGCCGCCGGCCGAGGAGGAGCCGCTGGGGGCGACCACGTCGGTCGGGTTGGGCGCGTCGGT
>SRPY01001014.1:0-10149 GCA_018360145.1 Claviceps africana
TTGGGTTTGGTTTGGGTTTGATTTGAAGCAAAAAAAGATGAAAGAAAAGAGAAGAGGACGAGGAGACGGAAAAAAAGGAAATGACACAAACACGTGGTCCGGACACAACAGAGCGTCTTCTTGCCAACACCATCTACAGGACTTCTCACACGTGCGCAAGCTCGCCGCTCCGTTCATCAAGAAAAAGTCGCAGGCACTCTCGGCGGGCGGCGCGCCGTCGTCGCTCTCGCTCAACCAAAAGGGTCCGACCCGGAGACCGGACCCCATCATCCTGCTCTCGCCGTCGGCGTCGTCCCTCCTGCGCATGAGCAACGCGCGGTCGTTTCTCGAAGACGGCAAGTTCGTGCCGGCCGACGCCAGCGGATCGACGGCCAGCATGCTCCACGTGCAGCGCGTCATGCGCGCCATCGACCCGAACCGGCCGATGCGCTTCATCCTCGTCGAGGGCTCGGAGCAGTTCAAGCCCGAGTACTGGAACCGCGTGGTGGCCGTCTTCACGACGGGCCAGACGTGGCAGTTCAAGAACTACAAGTGGAGCAGCCCCAACGAGCTGTTCAAGCACACGCTCGGCGTGTACGTCGGGTGGCGAGGCGACCAGGTCCCCGAGACGATTCGCAGCTGGGGACACCGCGTGCTGTCTACGGGCGTGGACCGGTGGCGCGGCGGAGGCGGCGGAGGCGGAGGCGGCGGCGACGTGGCCGACGCCTCTCGATTCCGGGACAAGGAGGTTGTGGAGCAGATTTGGAAGTCGATTGAGGTGAATATGCGGAGCAGGGGCTGGCGCATCGACGCGGCGCCGACGTCGATATGAGAGGGTTCTTCAGTGTATGGGAAGGGATGGGCCATGTGCTCTTGTCGGATGTTTTCTCTCTCTCTCTCTCTCTCTCTCTCTCTCTCTCTCTCTCTCTCTTCCTCCGCCCTACGTTCCACCAAGACTCTCCCACCCATCGCATCCCACCGCGCCAGGAATCACGACGTAGTTTCGTTATCCCATTCTCGCAAAAAAACCAGGCCAGGTTCCTCAGAAACCAGGGGGGGGAAGAGGCGTCGGCATCGTGTCTTGTTTGTCCAAAAAAAAAATTGAAATCCCCCTTTCCATAGGCACTCCGTCTCCGCTACCACGTCCGATTTAGAACAGCCTCACTCACCGGAACCGGGGCACCAGGACGGGAAACGCACGCGGCGCAGGAGCAACACACACCCCCTTACCCCGGGACACCGACTCTGTCTTGGATTCCCCTCGGTGCTCTGTCGGCGGTGGCGTCCCGGGCTGGGGGACGTCTGTTCATGGCGGGAATCCACGTGTCGGGCTGCGACGCGGCCATGTAGGCACGTAGTATGTGCATGGCCGCGTGCCACGGGCCATTGGACACGCCACGTCATGCCGGCGTGGTGCGTACGCAAACATACATGGGCATGGCGAAAACGTGCGTGGGACGCCGTGCCAATGTCCGCGACGGGTCCTTTCTGCCACACCGATGGCTACACCGTCAGACAGGTAGATGGGGGGACGTCTTTTTTTTTTTATAGTCGTTTTTTTTAGTGTTTTTTTTTCCTGCTCTCATATCTCGGATTTCGTTTCTTTGCTCGTTTGTTGTTGTTTTCTCCCTGTAAAACTAGGGGGAAAAAAATTGGATGGTGGTATACGTCATTCTTCATTTGCGGCTTACCCTCGTCATCCCGCAAGGGCGGTCAACCACGCCGTCACGGCTACCCACGCATCCAAAGCAAACCAATACGCAATAAGCGACAAGTGCGAAAAGAAAAAGAATTAAAAAAACGGAATTATAATTAAAATGAAAACAAAAGAAAAATACCAAAAAAACTAAATAGTAAGACACCCCCTCCCCCCTTTTGCTTCTCTCGTCCTTCTGGAAACCCTCGTAGCGAGACGGGTCGTGCATGCCGCCGCCGGTGGGGACGCCAAGACGACTAGCCCAGGGGCCAAAACCGCAGTGGACCCACGACGAGGACGTCAAGAAACGGTGGCTAGGGGGGTGTGTGTGTGGCGCGTGGGACATTGCTCGGACTTTTCGGTCTTGGACCAACGAACCGGGTTTGTGGTCGTGGTCGGTGTCGGGTTTGAGTGGGTTGGGGATGACAAGGCTCCGTCTCTCTCTCTTTTTTTTTTCGTCCTTTTTTGGTGTTTGTTCGCGCTGCGGAGTGCCCATTTTCGTGCAACGGCGACGTGCATGGCCGTCGCCTGCCCTGCGTGGCCATAATGGTCATTTGACCGTGATGCTGTGCGAAGTCGCCTATTCTGCTTGGGCTTTATGTACTTGACCTCATGCAATGTACTTTCGGACTTTGCTGCGCCACCGCTTCCCTTGGCATGGGGGGGGGATCCCACCGGCCGAGAAGTGCGCGACGGGCATCTATCTGCTGGTGGAAAGGGAAGGGGCGTGGCCGGGGCCGGGGGGTTGTGGATTCTGACACCATGAATGGACCAATGACGGGAGACACTAAGGGTGTGGGCCCAGGAAAGAAGAAAAGAAGGGAAAGAGAAAGAAGGGAAATGAAGGAAAAAAAGACGAAAAGAAGACGAAAAGAAGGAAAAGGGGGGGGAAAGGAAGAAAAAAAAAAAACTCCTCATGTGGAGTGTTCCCCATTCTTTTTCAGGGCCAGCCCCTCCCAGCGGCCGAGATTTTCTTCCTTCTCCTTTCCATAACGTGGACGGTCCGGAACATGAGAAAATCAAAAAGGAAGAGACAGAATGGCTCCATCAGGATTGGACGAGCGGGGCCGGACGAGGGCGTCTGGCAAATCCTTTGTTCCTGCATGGTGATGCCGAATCAGGACACCACACCGTACATGCATGATGTACTTTGTATGTACAAACAAACAACATACATATGTATGTACATACAACCATGTGCATGGCATAAGCACACATGGCTTGTGCAGGTGGCTTGTATGTACATGATCATGGTTCGATGGTTGTGTGCGTCGTGGGCGGATATTGGGCGGCGAGCGCGCGGCGAGACAAGTCGGCGCCATCTAGCCCATGTACGCCTGCGGGCGACGATTCCTTCATGTTGGTACTGTACATACTAAGTGTACATACATGTGTACATACACACATACATGTGTATGTGCATGCAAACATAAGTCCGGTGCGATGCGTGACAAAGTCTTGGCGAGGCGCAGCAAAGACGGGGCTGTTCCAACAACAAAGGCCAAGGACAAAGGCACGAAAAAAAAAGGGAAAAGAGAGAGAGAGAGAGAGAGGCGCATTGGTGAGGCACAGCCGGGGCAATCGCCTCCCGGTCATGCTTACATGCGTTCATACGGACACATGTGCCAACGGGGCACATGGACAATGTTTGCCACGAGACTTGCTCTTCGGATGCCGGCAGTAAATTGGTGGGCACATTGCATCAGGGTCCATCGAAACACCTCACAAGGCAGATGACGTACGGCGTGGTCCATACGGTATCAATAGTCCGAGAACGAGACGGCGCGTGGACATGCAGGCGTAAAGTGAGCCTCGCGACATGGTCCCGATTGTCGGTTCCCACGCTCTGCTGCCGAGATTCGCAATATGCCTTGCAATATGCCGCGTCCCTGTCCTCAGAATGCCACGTGTGAGAGCAGAACAGGGCACAGGGGCTCCCGTGCACTCGATCCCTGCACCGCGTGTGAGTAAGCCATGCTAGTCGTGGTCATAAAGATGCGAGACACGGATCACGCGGCTGTTGATTTGTCGAATTTCCGATAAATGACTTGGTTTCTTTTTTTTTGTTCTTTCTTTTTTTTGTCTTTATTTGTCTCTCGTTCTTTCTTGACACGAAGCAGAAAAAGAAAAAAAACCTGGCGCCGTCGCTCCGTGGTACCCCATCCACTGTGCTTGCCAACATCATGTTTGCTACTGCTGGATCCTGCACTCCCAAACCAGAACTGATTAGACTTCCTGCTTGTCGAGCCAGGGGATCGGTTCAACGGCCGCATGGGAATGTGAAGGGGGGGGGGGGTGTGTCATACACAGACAGCCTTGATCAAATCGCCGAACAAGTGGTCCGGACAGCCTCTACCCCGGTAGTTATTTTCAGCCTTCTACATTGTTCCCGCGTGTCCATCTCTGCGTCGTCCTTACATGATGTAGTGTGGCAACCCGAATACCCATCAACAATAGAAGGTCAAGGTCAGGTGGGACTCGGGTACCGGTGCAGTGCATGCCTCGCATCTACCTACATCCACAGGCAGGACAATCAGCAAACGGGCATGTTTATGAGTCAATGCAAAGGTAATTCATGACAAGTGATTTGAAACAGCAGACGTACGGGATCAAGCAGTGCTCGTCAGATCGTGCCCATCATGTGTGCATCGGTGTGCATGCATGTCTCGAAACCCTCGCGGCGTATGAACAAGTCACGGTCACCATCTGAAGACAAGGATTGCCTTTTGTGCGTATATCCCGAGCTTGTTCAGACTAGTCGGGCAACATTTGCATGCAGAATACTCACAAAATGAGAAGGTCAGAGGCATGGAGTTGGTAGGCGCTTGGTGTTTCCGAGTTGGTCATGATCGGGACTTGGGTCTTTATGCCCAGTAGAGAGACGAGTCGAATCCATTCACCGACAAGTAGGTAGTTCACCTGTGGGGGAGCAGCAGCAGCGGAAGCAGCAGCTCCCGGAGACAGATTCGGAGATGGAGCAAGATGCAGATGGCTACTTGAGACAGGCTGATGCTAGAGGCAAGTCGCGGCTCGCGGCTCGCGGCTCGCGTCTTGTGGGCGTCAAGCCGTCGGAGGCGTAGTCTGCGTGGCTGTGCGTGGCTGTGCGTGGCTGCGCGTGGCTGTGCGTGGCTGCGCGTGTCTGCGCGTGTCTGCGCGTGTCTGCTCGGCTTGGAACAGACAAGAACCAAAAAGACAGTCCACCCGCGTTTTTCCTTCAACCCACGTGGCATTACTTCCGTGTGGGGGGTCGTGGCTGCTTTGGCGCAGCACGGTGATGCTGCAGACGCCGTCCGGTGGGTCCACGTCTCGGCGGGCACTTGCGCCCAGGGCCAGGGATCAACGTTTGTCCCTGTCCACAAGTCTGCAAGTCCCAGCCCCGCTTCCTCCTCCACCCCCCCTCCCCTTTCCTTTCCTTCTCTGCCCCTCTCTTCCTCCTTCCCACATGGTGGTGGAATGCATGTATGCATGTACAATGTACATATGTATGTATGTGTATTGTGGAAAGTGGCACGACATTCATCAGCAATGGACCGAATATCGGTTCGCAAGACGAAAAATGTGACACTGTCCGGGTACCTACCTCATCAAAATTTCCCCATCATCCATCGTGGTTGCTTGACAGCGCGTCGGCAAGTCCGAACCGGCCCTGCTCGCAAGTCTCATCTCGGTAGGTGGAGGCGTCGTCGGTGATGACCGGCGCGCACATGATAGGTATCATGTTGCTTTGTACATTGCACATGGCCGACTTCTAGAAAACATCTGGCCTGGCCCGTCTGTCTTGGTCTGCTGGGCTGCTGGGCTGCTGGGCTGCCGTCGGCACATGGGAACAAGATGGAGCCACCGTGGAATCCCTTGGAAATAAAACGTAAAGTGGCCCACCGTGTCATTGCCGGGTCCCCCTTCGCCTACTCCTGCTTAGCAAGCCGGAACCCTCGGACCGCGCGGCCTTACTCCATGTACATTTGTATACACATCTAGCCTCACATCTCAGGCATCCCCGCCAGAGACGCCCATACTATCCATCATCCACCACACAACTCGCATACATAAAAATCCATGTATGTACGTAGCATCACTCATTCATTCTCGTCAACGTCCCCGACTGCTCAACTGCCCGCCTATGGGTGCAGCCCACCTTGTTTGTCCAGCTCCGCAGCCTGTTTTAGAAGCGGCTCCAGCCCGGCCCTGACACCTCCAGGTATGACAGGCAGGAGGCCCAGGTCCGTCACGAACTGCACCTCGCGCTCGTAATTGCCTATCAATATCTCGAAAAACTGCTCTATGTGGGTGGCAGGAGCGTCGCCCAGCTCTCTGTGGGGGGCAGGGGGCGCAGGAACTTTGTTTCCAGCGTCCATACCGCCGAAAAAGTGGACGCCGTAATAGTAGATGTGTGCGAGAGTGTCGCAGACTTTCCGCAAGCCATCCTCTTCGTCGCATACGGTGAGAAGACTGTCGTTCCCATTGTCAGTAAGACGTAACAAGGAAATCAGGTCCTTTTTTTCTTTTTGGTCCGGCAACCACAACAACCACAACTAAAAAAAAAAAATAAAAAAAAAAAATAAAAAAAAAAAAGAGAGAGAGAGAGAGAGAGAGAAAGAAAGAGAGGGAGCAGGCCCTATCCCGGCCACGTACTCATCGTGGAACCTCAAGTCGATGCTTTCCTTGTTCTCCCTCGTGAAGCGCTCCTCGTGCCGGTAGTTCTGGTAGGCAAAGTCGTGGCGGTAGCACGCGATCACGTAGTTGAACCCGAAGGGGTTGTCTGGCGCGTGGGTGCAGCCGTCCGAGGTCCAGTCTACCCACTTCGGTATCTGCAAATTTCTCCTGCTGATGAAGTCCTTGAGGGTATAATCCCACATGAGGCGGTCGACGTCGGGGATGTGGGCTTTCGCGTTCCAGTACTCGGGGCGATTCCACATAGGAACCGTCGGTTTGGGGTTCATGCGGATGGCCTCGCACGAGGCTGCGAGCAGCGTGCTCACCAAGAGTTGCACCTTCATTTTTCTTTTGTTCTTGTTTTTTTTTTTCCTTCACAAAAGAACGGCAAAACGGGGCCGGGGAAACAAGGTCAGTCAATGAGTTGGAAGCTCGTCGGGACAGCTCTCGAGAGGCACGACTCCGGGAGGCCTTTCTGTTCATATATACATGTATACTCGGCAGGCTGTCGCAGCAAAATCCCTGGCCTTGTCTACACAATACAGCCTAAACGACTCTTCTTCGCTGTCGTGCTAGATGGACTACAGTGCACCCCTTGAATTATGTTACAATGTGACTTTGCAGCGGTGATTTGACCAATCAAGCGTCTCTTTGGAAATTGCAATAACATGGTCCCTGGTTAAAAAGAGCATTGAGCTAAGTGTGATTTCTATATAAAAAAAATGTATCTACAGGCCCTAGTTAATACCCTGAATATTCTCTGTGTCGCCGCCCTAACAGCTGCATTCTCTTAAGCGTTATCTATAGAAACCCCGCAGCTGCCGGCACTGATCAGAAGGGACTCGCCAGCTGGAAAATTGTCAGAATAGACGCTCTCATCCACGATGGGAGGAGGCACAAGGAAGCTAAGACAAGGATACAGGCTTAATATATATATATAAAGGGCTAATGCGCCACCACTCTATAGTCTAAATCTAAGGCAACCTTATACATATGTCCCTGGAGGGGGTTTTTTGCCATTCATCTGACGATATTCCTATTCGAGTGACCGCTCTTCCCTAGCGGTTCCCGTTAGGCAAAGTGCGTTTTTTTTCTCCCCCAAATGGCCGCTTCCATGCACTATCGTGTATGTACTACAAACATTTTGGACGGCCCCAGGCATCGCCCATGAATACAATTTGACGAGTCAGCGCGGTCATGTAAAACAACAACAATGATTAAGGGCATGAAGTCCAATGGAAGGCCAATGCTATAAGGGTATCTGGCCCTCGCTGCCCCTTTGTTCTCTTCTTTCTTTACACTTTTTACGTTATTTATTCGGTAGTTGCTGTCGACCGGCTAAATCGGGGTCATCGAAATGCAATCTGCTCAAGCATCCCATTGGATGCATGGTGGGTAAAAACTTCCAGACACATCCCTTTGAGTGCGCGAGGGCGCCAACGAGGTACCGAAAGGGCTTATAAGCCAATCAGCAAGGCTAAAAGAGGGGTGCTTAATTTTATCGCGGGGATACACACAATAATAGAAGTCACGAAGATTCTCCAAGTACAGCGCGCTACATCGATTTATACAGATACCGTCCGGAATAAAGAAGTCCCTCTATGTACTGCTTCAGGTGTGGGTTCCGTGACCTCATTGGCGCCTTCGCGCACTCAAAGGGATGCAGGATTTGGTGTCTTTTTGTGGGCCCCCGCCTTTACACAACTAGCCTAAATACAGCAGCGCTTCCGACTGGCGCGGCCCCTTATTCGCTTCGAATCAACATGTCGAAGCGAGACAAAAGGGCCTGGAGCACGGGAAACAAAAGTACAAGAGGAAGACGGAAGAAGGAAGAAGAAAAGATAAAGAAAGGGGAAAAAAGAAACGAGCGCCCGCTGCGCTCGGTTTTCTACGTATCTGTCCACTTTCCCGCCGGCAATAGCCGCGCTGGCGCCCGGCTATCGGGTGTTGATTGGACTTTCGATGAGATTGCACGTCGCGGCGTTGTTTAGGTTCCCTGCTATCCGGAGTTCCGGGCTGCCCTAATCTCGCCTAACATGTCGAGCATCATGCCAGAGATGCCCATCTCTTCCGCCGGGAAGGGCTACACCTGCGTATCCCCTACTTTTCGTAAGCATGTTATCGAAATTTATACAGGTAGCGTCCAGGTACTTGTCATAGAGTATGTTTGTGTGTGTACTAGGTACCCTCAATGTCTATATTTTAATTTACTGTTGCACATGGCGGCGTTGCTCAGCCACTGCCAGCTTGAACGTAGTGTCGCACTAAAAACGGATGTGACTACACCACATGATTTAGCGCTGGTAGGTCCCCTTATCCCTTTGGTGCGCAGAAGGCCACACTCAGGTTCCCTCTCCACTATTCTTGGAAAGCTAATTGGTTGAACTGAAGCAACCTTTTAGTACATACTCTAGAGGTATTCTTAATATAGTACTTGATAGATAACTACACCCAAGTTTATATGAGAATATATGTACCTTGTCTACAGAGGTTCTTATTGGACAACAGTATGTGTCGGTGCACCAAATATAGCCTTCTGCTCACTAAATGGATACGGCAACACTTGAACTGTACTGCCGAAGTATAGAGCCTTATATCTCAGGCATCTCGTCTAAACTACCTACACTATATTTCACACATGTTTATTCCCCCTTGGAGAGAATATACATTGTGCTCCGTTTTGGATGTGACACGTACTTGGATAATCAAGTCGGGCGGCACCCCAGTGTAGCCTTGTCGGCATCAAGGGCATGGTCCTGGCACCTTGCCGTCTACAAGACCGGCCGGCGGCCAGTGTTAAGAAACGCGCGCGACGCACACTGGAACACTACCAGGTACCTCGTCAAGGGCGACCCTGTTCCCGAAATTGGTCACAGACCGACCACCATTCATTCCACGCCGTTGCGTACCGCCAAGCACCTCGACTGCCACAGCAAAGTCCAGGGTATGCCCAACATTTTTTTGCCAGCCAATTTTTTTGCCAGCCAATTTTTTTGGTGCAAAAAAAAAAGATTCGGAAAGACTTGCGACCCGCTGTATTTTGTATGCACGGGAATACTGCACTTTACAAGCAGCCCCTGCCGCTGGGCTCAATGCTCAGTTCAACGGTGGTGAGGCACTGGGCGGTCCAGGCGACTGATCGTCACGTGGCTCCGCCGGGATGGTTTTTGGGGGAGTGCGGACAGGCACCAGACCCGACTCCACCGAGACGTCCGTGCTGCGACACAGCGGGCTGCGAGCGCGCGCGACGGCCAACAAGGCAGGCACCGAGGCGGCGGATGGATGGACCAGGCAGACGGACAGACGGACACAAGGCAGAGCTGGCTGAGTGGAATCACCGACTTGGGCTCCGATGGAGCATCAGAGCACCGTGTCTCGCATGCAGCATGCCGTCTGAAATCATGCCGCTCACATGAGGCAGTTTCTTTTTGTTGTTATTGTTTGTTTGTTTGTTTGTTTGTTTGTTTGTTTTTTTTTTTTTTTTTGAATATATTTATATATTAAAAAAAATTCCCGTAGACACGCAGGGGTCTCTCTCATCGTCACCGGTCGGACACACCTGCCCTGCTTTTTCCCACACAACGCAGCAATCACCGAGCGCTGAGCCCAACCCACCGCCCACGCACAGCATGGCCCGTCATCCCCCATCCCGGCGATGCAGCGCATGGCCAAAGGGGGGACATTGCTGACATAGATATGTTTTTAGCAAAAAGAAAACGTCGGGCCCGTTTTCCCACGTCACTTTTCGTGGCGCCGACGGGATAGCCTGCAGGGCCCAACGAGCTGGTTCTTGACACCTATTTTTTTTTTTTTTTTTGGTA